>JABTTQ020000256.1:0-288784 GCA_016081115.2 Rehmannia glutinosa
TAGTTACGTATTGCTATCACCACAAATTAAACTCAGTCCATTCTCTGTTGGGAGTGTATCATTTTACATAGCATATTCCAATAATTACCATTGGTTCAATTGTATGTCGGTGAATTGCTGTATATAGAAGATGAGGTTGCCTTTAGTTACATCACTCGGATGATGCTTGTCGGTACTGTTACAGATATGTGTAAAGTGGTACCAAGTCATCATATCGACTAAGACTCGCGGGTGCTTAAAAAGCGCAGCGACCTCCCACAATCTCTTTATGCATGACGCATTGGCCACTTCCAGCCGCATAGTGCATTACAAACTCTCCATACCTATACAGAGATAAATTCGGCGACATGGTGAGGATCCACTGGAGTCCATAATATTTCTTTACTTTGTACAGTATACCTGACTACTCCACATGAAAACCTTCGAAGATAAATACTTTTCGTCTTCGTGATTCGCATAAAAACTCTCTGCATTATATTCATAATGGTTCAAAGGTACGTGTTTTTCCATTGCTTCTCGGCGTATCATTTGTGCAAGTCACTACCGCTCAGCTTCCCTAAGAACTCCTGCTCGCTTCTTTATGCTCTTCGGTATAATGTCATACGTTAACTATTGTACGCGCCCGCGAGTTAAACATCTTCAACATTTTCCCACGCATTTGCCACGCTTTTGTTCTTTGTTCAGACTTTTGTTTCGTATCGTATTCGATTCAAGAAATCACCTAAAAATAATACGTTGCACACAACAGACAGAACGCATACACGCAGTTGGTAATAGAATTTTGCAACAACTCACACTATGCATCCTTGTCATCAATTCATGATCAAATAACTTTGCGACACAAACATGATGTTAATCAAACGCCAGGGCTATTTTTCTATCGAGGCATTTTTAACAAACACCTTGTAGGCATATGCAAAGAAGAGTGAACACCAAATTTCCGAAATTCACCCGCGCTCATTTTTCAACACTAACCAATTCAAGACAATATAATCATATATCATCATAATTTATCAAGAATTTATCAAGAAATTCTAAATTATAATGATATTGAAAATTCATATTTTTAACCTAAGCTTGAAAATTTGAAGAAAAATTGGTGGTACACTGAAGCCTACTTACTCAATTGATGAAGATGAATTTACGATTGCTGATCAACCGCCTACTAATGGTATGTGTATATGAATGCTAGGCGGATTTTGTGGTTGTTAGTATGGTTGGTGTGTGTTTGGTTTGTAAAAATGAGGCTAATTCAGCCCTTTAATTTGCCTTTATCGAGCGGTATACGTAGTCATTAGGGACTTGGTGTCAGCAATACCATGACACACCGCTCACTTCGCGCTCGTCATGGGGGGCCATGAACATTTTAGATATATATATATATATAGTCAGTAAAATCACAATTAACCAAATTTAAATCACACATACCATCTACATAAAATCACACCTAAAAATTTAAATACACACTAAATTAAAAATAAAATTACAATAAAAATTGACCACAATGGCAATCACTACGCTTTACAAATATCATGCAATTTGAGAAGTCGCAATGACTCAAGAAATTTCATCACTAGCGGAAGATTTAAAACTCTTCTCCGCTTGCCTCCCAAAATAATATTTCAATCGTCCGCTACTTGGAACAAATTTCTATCGCTTCTTCAACTCGCATTTCCAGACTATATAGGAAATATTACGCTCAACTGCCAAATGAACCGACCCATCGTGATTGAGTTTACTCGGAAAGAGTTTCAATTTGTAATCAATAATAACACCGTTATCAGCATCGACGTCGCGTAATCATTTGATCATGCCATTTTTTCGCTTATACATATTTTGGCATTTTCATATGATTTCGACGCAAATTTTTCCATTTATTGCATTAAAGTAATTCCACATCAGCTTCTTTTCGCCATAATTCACTTTTAATCATTTCAATAAGCTTCGATGTCAAGTTCACCGCAATGGCACGCGTACCAACACCAATCGAGCAGGACATACCAAGGTGTTTTATGTCGGCGATGTTTCACAAAGTGATCATCGAAGC
This sequence comes from Rehmannia glutinosa, assembly GCA_016081115.2. Lineage (NCBI taxonomy): Eukaryota > Viridiplantae > Streptophyta > Magnoliopsida > Lamiales > Orobanchaceae > Rehmannia > Rehmannia glutinosa. The sequence goes on from JABTTQ020000256.1 coordinate 2,048, forward strand.
TGTGCCCAACTTTTCGATTAAATCAATGCTTTTTTCTTCTTAAGAATTTATCATCACGCATTGGTGTTCTCAAGGCTGACTATTAGATGAGGATGGTAAATCAGCGAATTTTACGATTTACACCAAATTTAGCAAGAAGGTTAAGGTAATTTATTGGCAAAATGCGTATCTTCATCACTTGCAATAGCTCGAAAGCGACCAATCGGCGGAAAAATATGCTTGCGGCACTTTCAGCAGATTACCTTCAAGATCATTCGTCAGGTAGCAACGCCTCAACCCACTTGGAGACGAACCGCAAGCAAAATGCACGTAAATTTCCATAGACGCGGAAATGGCTCCACAAAGTCAATACCTATACATCAAATAACTCACCTATTATATTTTGCTGGCAGTTTCGCGACGCCGTGAAATATTACCAACCTGCACATCACAGCCCTTCGTATATAACAATCCTTGAATAATGCTGGCCAATAAAACCGGGATTGGTAGTACTCTTAGCAGTGTTCCTGGTTGGTCTGAATGCCCCCATAAGACGGTGGAACGCCAATGTTGGTTAATCTCTGAATTTCTTCCTTCTAACACAATCTAATAATGACAGAATCAAAGATCTCTAACAAGACAGTAATGGATCATCCCGGTCAAATAAGACTTAACATCATGTAAGAATTTTTTCTTGGTGTGAAGTCGTCCGCGGCAAAACCCTCCGGGCGAGGTAATTAACAAATCAGCGGCATGGCGTAATGGGATGGCTCAAGACGCATAATTTGTCTGTTTGTAAACAGTGGCCTCTTTTATCGATCAATCACCGAGGTTGTTCGGCGCGGATGATGGGACTAAGCAATCACATTTTCGCTCTTTTATCCCCGGTCTTCGATATCAAATTTCCTGTACGAGTAAAATCCATCGAATTTAACCGAAGCCAGACCTTTTGGAGAAAAGATATCGATCACGATGATCCATATAAACAATCACCATCTACCAAGTAAGCTCGAATTTATCAAATGCAAACCACCGCCAACATCTTTCTTCCTCGCGGTGGTGTAGTTTTGTTGGGTCCAATCCGCACTATGGCGCACTGAGCCGACGAGTCACTTTTTTATCTGTTTCAACGTCAGAATACGACTCATCGTGCCAGCATGATCTTTTCGCAAGGAGATTGTAAAGTGGTTTAACACTTGTACCCGGCGAATTTATAAACTCGCATGCCCTAAAGCTTATGCCTCATTACATTTAAGCGTGATAGCTTTTCAATAAATAACTTTCGCTTTATCAACTTCCAAACTCCAGACAAGAAATACGGTTTCCGGCACAATCCTTCAATTACAAGACATTTTTCCAATTGGTACAAGATTAGTTTCCTCACAACGCTTGCAAACCATAGATAAGTTATAACAATGGTCAGTAACACTAAAAATGTTAAAAATCATCCATAAAATCTCCGCGATTTCAACTATACCATGAAAACGCCATCATACACCAAAAGATGGTCACGATTACATAATCCAAATGGCATCCTGCTAAATGCAAAAGTGCTCATACGACATGTAAAAGAGGTTTTCGATCTTCGGCAATGGCATTTGATTGCATTTTGAATAGCTATCGAAAACAATAGTATTCTGTAACTCGCCAACTCACCCAATATTTGATCAATAAAGCGGGATGTGGAAAATGATTCACAGTAGTTTTTATTCACCTTCTTATAATCAATACCGCCATCCCATGACGTCATAAATTAATTCACATAATATTTTTCACAACTGCCATACTTCCTTTAGGAATAACTGTATTTAATTTTCACCACGAATTCATCGTAATGGTATAAATAATACCTCGTTTTAGCCACTTTAAAACTCATCTCACAATTTCTTCATCAAGTGGATTAAGTCAGTTTTGATGCTCATTATTGCCGGCAGATTCTTCATTGTGCCTTAGCATTGGTAAATGGAAGGACTTATACCTTTCAAATCATAAATATACCAGCCCAAAACCGACTTATGTTCACGAAGCACACGCAACAACTTATCTAATTCGGATGAAGATAATGAAGCGATAATTACCGGGTAAGTTTTATCTTTTCCCAAAATAAGTATTGAAGATGTTAGGAATATTTTCAATATTGGCATTTTCTAATGCTTCCATTGTTTTTCTTTACAATTTCTTTAACTCCAAGAGAAAAGATAAACTCAAACAAATCAATATCATCACTATCTTCCTCATCACATTTCATTATTGGATGTCGAACAATGTTACAACGGATCTTTTAATGCTTGTTTTATAAATTCCGTTTGATCCACATTGTTAAATCTTATCAATAAAATGACATGTGTGAGGTTCTTCTTGAAATTTCATTGCTTTATAAATGTTAAATAGTACCTCATCATCATTTACCCGCAATGTTAACTCTCCTCGTTCGCCACCAAAGCTCGCCGGGCTTTGAAAAGGTCTTGGCAAGTCGTGGCATTTAGATCTTCTTCCATATCCAACACCACAAAGTCCACCGGAATATGAATTTATCCACTTGATCAACACATCTTCAATCACTTTCAAGTAAGCGAGTGATCTGATCTGGCTAACGTACGTGATGGTGGATGGCGCGAGGACTTCAAGGCTGTGCTTCAAATGTATAACGTATAAGATTGATCGTTGTAGCACCAAAATCACAAATATTTATTAAAATAAGAATCACCATTATGCATGGATAGTGAACTTCCCGATTCTCTTAATTTTTGTGGCAAACTTTCGCAAAACGGCGCTACACTCTTCTCGTGAGATCAATCGCCTCGATGCTCTAACCTTTCTCTTTCGTATATCGCATCCTTCATGAATTTATTAGTTTGGCATTTGCCCGGCGGCATCGGCAAAAGGGATGTTGATGTGAATTTAACATTTCCAAACTTGAAAATTGAGCGCCACTAACTTTTTCTTCAAATCTTCTATGAAAGCGAAGAGAATTTGGTAAACATTATCGTAATTGAAATTGGTTTTACTCATTTTTTGCCTTTTCTGACAGTTAATGCCTCTTCATTATGGAAAGGTTTGTAGCTTGGTTTCGCCCACCGTATGGTGGCATCTGTCTATCATGGCTCCGCCCACTTCAAATTTAATGGCCTGCAATGCTCCCGGTTCACTCTGCAGCACGGCACGATGAACTTTCTTCGCCAGGACCAATAGTCGCCAATTGACCCGGCATGTGTCCTAAAGATTCAGATGACTTTCAATTGTCGTAACCCCTGAACCCAAATTTTCTATGTTAGACCTACGGTTCATCCGTTTCTTGATTCTACAAGGAATGAATCAAGTAATTCCTCCAAAGATGGCTTTTGTTCTCCCACATGTGTATCATGATTTCGCTTATCTATATCCTTATGACAGAATATTACTGGGATTACATATTTGTAGAAATTTTTATGGATTATGTAAGCCCCGGATGATAATGCCGCATTGATTCTGATTGTTGAAAAACCGCTATTGTTCACACCGCTTTGCTCAGACGGGGATTCACAATTTTTGACTTCTATTCCATGATCGCTTCCGCTGTTATTTTCCACCCCGACTTGTAGGCAGCAATTGTTTACAGCGAAATTTGAGAGGCCAATGCGGACATAAGATCGTTCGGGCACACTCAAGAATTTTTCGCGTATATCTTTCGTGGCTGCCATCGATAACTATTAGCGCCTATTTTTCGATAAAAGCATGGTCACTTGGAGTTTTATCCATCAATGTACCTACCGCAAAGATTCATGGCCAGCTCTTGAACGCCCATTCATACCGTATTGTAGAAATACCTAACTCTTTGCCAACTACACCGTAAGGCTGTGACACTTCCTCAATAATTTCAATCGCCTCGTCAGGAGAGTGGCTTCAAAGTCGATTTGATGAAATTTACATGAATTTTAAAGGAGATCATTCCAACTAGTGATACTTCCAAAGCGAAAGCCTGCCACCGCTCAATTTTATCACGGCGGAAACTAATAACTCAACCTAATAGCTTCATGGAACCCCATTCATTTTGATATGTCGCCATATTCTGCTGAAAGAATAAATGAGCATTCTGGTCGTTTACACTACCTCTAAACCGACATTTTGCTAAAATTGCTGTTTATTATTATGCTCGTCAATTCAAAATTATTCGCATTGATAGGGTTAATAACAATAATCAATGCTTTGATTCGTGGTTACAGGCTACCCCAATTACCCTCTTTCTCGGCAGGTAACAATAATAGGTATGCAAACATCATCGACTTCGCTATTTTTGTGATTCGATTTCTTCGTATGCTTCACCTTTCGGCGTTACTTCACTGATCAAATAAGATTACCCGCACTTTTATTTTTCATCAACAAATAAAAACACAAAACGATAATGACCTCATTATAACTAAAACCAATACAATTAAAAGTAAAACTACTAAGTAATAATATTGTTCAAATAAGATGAATTTTCCACAACTACGCTAAAAATCATAGAGAATTTTCTAACCGCAAGCCTACTTGCACAAGTTTTAACATAGGTTTTCGAATCCACAAAGAATAATTATCGAATTATTGCTGTTGCCATAATATAGTAACTAACTTTTATTGAAATTCAATATATGATGAGTGATTATACTAAAAATACAAAATGAAATCAAGAATAGAAAAATATTGAATTTAGTTTATCCAATGATTAAATGAATTTTAGGTATGATGAATCAGTTATCCTCATGTTGTCAATAATGTTTATCAATCATCACCAACACTTATAAGTCAAGCATTTCTTACAATAATCATTCCTCTCTCGTTGCCAAATGATTTAGATTCACCTAAATCAATATTTCTATAAAAATTCACCAATTAAAATCTCAATAAAACTAATGTAATCTTGATAAAGATTTCAAAGGATCTTTGACAAACTTCAATTTATGAAACTTAGGTTATGCTATATTTCGTGTGCCATGTATTCAATTACCTCTCAAGTGTCAAATCAACACACCAAACACTCTAAATTATCGATCAGTAATTTGTGAAGCAATATCTAAAATAGCACAAATAACGATAGATTCGACTGACAAACCACAATTCAAAACATAAGTTCAAATATGATTGGCATCATCCTCTAATTATGAATTTAGCCTATGATTGAAGAAAATGAACGATAAGAATACAACAATACATTCCGAAGATATGAAGAGCACAAAAATAAGAACAAGAGACGTAGGATTTCTATTTCTATGATAATGAGTTTCCGACCTTCTTTTCTCCAAATCCTTCAAGACAGTTTTTTGCTTCCTTTCCTTGTCTTGTGTTGTTTCTTTTGTCTCTGTGGGTCCAAGATCCCTTCAATTCACAATCCCAATGACGGTATTTATACCACAAAGTCTGGCATGTGGTAGTGAACATAGTTTTTTCTGCCCTTAAAGGCCATATACCAAGACTCTTCCGCCATTTAACGATGGCACCGCGGCGCGCTCGCACCCTGAGAATTTTTTCCGCCCGGGCGGCTGCAGCGCTACATGCCTTCAACCATCCTGCACTCCGCATCGCGAGCGACTGCGTGCTCCTTCCGTCCTGGCCAAAGTGCGATTTTTCCTTCTTTATACGCGATTTCTTCAAGCTTTTTCATCGTTTTCTTCATTTCTCGGCTACGCCAATACGTATTGACTCCACATCGACTCTAATTGAAATAAATTGGACTCTAAGCGACTCTAAAACACCCAAAATAAAACCAAATTCTACTTAAAATGCTCCAAATAAGTTGGTAAATACCAACTTAACAAATACCTAAACTTAAGCTATTGTTTGTCCTCAAACAATTATAACTCCAAAATGAAAGACAAACAATACTAAAGAACACAAGCAACTACAAAAACTCCATAAACCAATAAAATTTGTCTAAAAACTCATTTCACTATCAATCAAGCATGCATTTTAACATTGTGATCAAAAGTGTTGAAAATTCATGAAAATTCGCTTACACTATTCAAATTGATATCGCTAATCAAACGTTATCGATGATCCACTTCTAAGTATCAAAAGATAATGACTACCGGATTCCATAGGCTTGTTATTCAGTTCACTAATCTCCACTAATGTGCAGCTAATATAAACACGTGGATCAATAGGACTTCCAAAGCCTTGTAATGGCTTAGGTCGTGGGTAGGAAAATTTAGGATTAAGTGGCTCAACACACCCAAACACAATTACCTCTTCAAATCACCAATTGCCAAACAAAAATGGCTACCTTCACTTTTGTTGAATTTTCAATTATTCTCCGTTTACGAGCTCTATTTTCAACAAATTGTTTTTTTTTGAGACCCCAAACTTGATCTTTTGTCATTTTAACACATGGGGTTTCATTATTTCTTTTTCGACAACTTCATGCAGTGAACATCTACCTTACTTCTATCACATCCTCCCCCCTCAACCTTAAATCATTTTGTGTGTATGAGTGATGGGTAATTAGGATTTTCACATGTAAGCTCAAGATAAAAATGGTTGCGAAAGAACATGTTTAATAGGCTCAAGGGGACACTAGTGAAATTATATCGTACAAAGGTAGTCATTTTGGCTCTAGCTTTATTCAAAGATGGCCTCCAAATCATTTCCTCATGTTATTTCACCTAGATTTCGCCTCGATTAGTGATCAAACAAGTTCTAGAATCCCGGTGGGATCATCAGGCAATGCCAAATAATTCGACTTCATTAATCATTTTCAAATAAGTTAACGAGAATTATGCATGAATATGAAATCAATGATGCAAAATATAGATCACCACTTAAAGCATGCTTTCTTGACGCAGTCAACTCGTGATCAAATCTACTTAGTCATGTAGTTATATAGTTAAACAAACTAGGCGATTCAACTCAACTCGATTTTTTTTGACACGACTCTAATACGACCTCAAAAGACACAAAATACGTTACACCCCCCAAACTTAAATTGAACATTGTCCTCAATGGAGAGTGAAAACTTTCTGATGGCGAGTGACTTTGGGGCTCCTCATCTAAGCCGTGTGGTGAAAATGAGCGATAGGACCCGTGGTGGTGGTATTGGGAAGGCGTGGAATTGCCGGTGTGTATGGCTATATATGCAGGCAGAGTACTCGGTTGTGCTCATTCTCATATTCTTCTCGTGGATTACGTGGCGTTGGCTTCTTTACAAAAGCCCTTCTCAATTCTCATACTCTCATGAACTAGTGCGCCTGAAGGGTTGTTATGTGAGCGTCTAGAACGAACGTCTTGCCGCCGAACCGATGGGAGTGTCGATATTCTGTGGTTGGGCATAAGTATCGTGCTCAATAGCCGGTAGGGCAAATTCGGATCAAGAACAGACCCGCACTCCTTCTGGATTAGGCACACCGTCCGCCCACTCGTATAAAGCAATAGTAGCCGACCCAGGTCCCTTGGGATGTTCCAATGGCTCGGAGCTATCCCACTTAACACCGATCTTTTTACATAACCCACAAATTAAACTCGGTAAAATTAGTCCCCCTTGTTTTGGGGTGTATCATTTGTTATAAGGGGCATTCCAATAATTCATCGCTGGTTCAGTGTATGTCGAAGAACTATGGCATATAGAAGATGAGCTCGTTCCTTAGTTACATCAACGACATGCTTGGTTGGTATCAAGTTGTTGCATATGGCGGTACCAAGCTCGCCCATATCGACTAAGACTGTAGCGGAGAAACAAGAGCACCTCCATAACTTTATATGATGGCGTCACAGTTCCGGACGGCATAAGTATTATAAATCTCCTCCATACTCGGTGGTTGCGAGATAAATTCGACATATGGTGAGTGATCCACCTGGGAGTCCATAATATTCTCTTATCGCTCTTGTATGAGTGTATACCTTGTCTACTCACGCATGAAAACCTCGAATTATAGCCATTTTTGGTCTTCGCATTAGCATAAAACTCGAACTATATTCGGTGCAAATGGTCTAGGTTGTGCACAGAGTTTTTCCATTGCTTGATGTATCATTTGTGCAAGTTCACCATCATTCGGCCCCGGTTGTAACCCCGTTCACTGCGTTATGCTCTTGAGCATAATGTGTCATAATACAACTGTTGTGCGTCAGTGAAGAAAACGATCTTCAACATTTTCCTGGATGTACTTGCCACGCTTTTGCCCTTGCTTGCATTCTTTGTTCTTGGCATTGTAATTGATCCGAAATCACCGAAAATAACACAAGCAAAATACATAGAACGCACAATACGAAAGTTAAGGATAGGAATTTTGCAACAACTCAAGAATTATGCATCCTTGTCATCAATTCATGATAAAATAGCCTTTAGTACACAATGATGACAAGAATCAAATGCCTAGGTGTAATATTTTCATTGAGGCATTTTAACAAACACCTTGTAGGCATATATGGAAAGATATGAACACCAAATTTGAAATTCAATTCATGCCAATTTTTCAACACCAACCAATTCAAGCACAATATAATCATATATCATCACAATTTATCAAGAATTTATCAAGAAATTCGAAATTATAATGATATTGAAAATTCAAACATTTTTAACCTAAAGCTTGAAAATTTGAAGAAAATTGGTGTACAATTGAAGCTCACTTACCCAATTGATGAAGAAGATGAATTTGATGATTAAGTTGGATCAATCAGCTTTCACTTGAATGGTGTATAAGTAAATGCTAGGTGGGATTTTTGTAGAAGAAAGTAAATGGCGTGAGGTGTGTGTGTTTGGTTTGTAAAAAAAAATGAGGTTGATTCAGCCCTTTAATTTGCCTTGCATCGATCGGCCCAGCTTAGGACCGAGGGTGTCAGGGGCACACACCGAGACACACTGGCCACCTGCGCCTTATCGTATTGCGGGGTATTTGACCATTTTTATATATATATATATAAAAATAAAAATCACAATCAACTCAAAATTTAAAATCACACACAAATTAATTCACACAAAAATCACCCAAAATTCAAATAAATACACACCAAACTAAAAAGAAAATAAAATCACACAAAAAATTCGATCACACGAAAATCACTTGGGTTGCTTCCCAAGAAGCGCTAAATTTATAGTCGTTAGAATGACTCAACTATTAGGACTCAAGAAATTTCATCACCAAGTGGAAGATTTAAAACTTTCTTTGCTTCGTTCTCAAAATAATGTTTCAATGGTCCGCTTACTTCTGGAAAACGAATTCCCATCGCTTTCCTCTCTCAACTCGACGGCACCATAGGGAAACACACGCTCAACCACAAATGGTCCGACCATCGTGATTTGAGTTTACTTGGAAAGAGTTTCAATCGAATTGAACAATAACACATGTTGGCCGGGTAAGAATTCACGTCGAGAATCATTTGATCATGCCATTTTTTTCGCTTTTTTTATACATTTTGGCATTTTCATATGATTCTTGACTTTAAATTCTTCCATTTCGCTTAATTGAAGTACCGGTTTTCACCGGCCTCTTTCAAGTTAAAATTCAATTTCTTAATTGCCCAATAAGATCGATGCTCAAGTTCAATCAAGCCAAATGGCACGCTTTACCAAACACCAATCGATATGGTGACATACCAACGGGTGTTTATAAGCCGCGGCGATAAGCCCACAAAGCATCATCGAGGCTTTTGTGCCCAATCCTTTCGATTAAAACTCACCGTTTTTTCAAGAATTTGTTTCACTTCACGATTGGAAATTTGAAACACCATCGATTGAGGATGGTAACCAAGCGCAATCTTATGACGCACACCAAATTTAGCAAAGGTTATTAAATAATTTATTACAAAAATGTGTACCCTTCATCATTTACAATAGCTCGAGGTGTACCGAACCGAGTGAAAATATGCTTGTGCAAGAATTTACTACCTTAAGATCATTCGTTGGTGTAGCAATCGCCAACCCACTTGGAGACGTAATCAACCGCAAGCAAAATGTACAAATTTCCATAGGACGTGGGAAATGGCCCCATAAAGTCAATACCCCATACATCAAACAACTCCACCTCCATTATATTTGTCAAGGAAGCTCATGACGCCGTGAAATATTATCAACCCTTTGGCATCGATCACAAGTCTTCACAAAAGCATAACAATCCTGAATAATGTTGGCCAATAAAAACCATTGTAGTACCTTTGCGATGTTCGGAGTTGGTCCCGAAATGTCCCCATAAAGATGAGGAATGACAATGTTGAAGAATCTCTCCAATTTCTTCCTTCGTAACACAACGGCGAATGATAGAATCAGCGCATCTCTGAACAAGAATGGATCATCCCACAAATAAGACTTAACATCATGTAAGAAGTTTTTCTTTTGGTGTGAAGTCAAGTCCGATGGCAAAATCCTCTCCCGCATGAGGTAATTAACAAAATCTGCGTACCAAGGTAATGATGTCTCGCACGCATAATTTATTCATCAGGAAATGATTCTTTTATTGACTCTCAATCACCTCGTGAGGTTGAAAGGTGGGATAGATGATCGGCAACCACATTTTCGCTTCCCGTTTTTATCCTAATCTCGATATCAAATTCTTGCAAGAGCAAAATCCATCGAATTAACCGAGGTTTTGCATCCTTTTTGGAGAAAAGATATCGGATTGCCGCATGATCCGTATAAACAATCACCTTTGTACCCACCAAGTAAGTCGAATTTATCAAATGCAAAAACTACCGCCAACATCTTTTTTTGTGGTGGTGTAGTTTTGTTGGCGTTGTCCATGGTCCTACTTGCGTAGTAAATAGCTTTAAAAATTTTGTATCGCTTTGACCAAGAACGGCACCCATCGCATAATCACTTGCATCGCACATAAGCTCAAATGGTTGAGTCCAATCCGACATTATCATAATTCGAGCTGAAAATGCCTTTTTATCCTGTTCAAATGCTCGCAAACACGACTAATCAAAGCAAAAGATAGCATCTTTTTTCAAGGAGATTACAAAGTGGTTTAACAATTTTAAAAATCTTTTATGAATCTCCTATAAAATCCTCGCATGCCCTAAAAAGCTTTCTTATGCTTTCACATTTGAAGGTGGGGTAGCTTTTCAATACCACAACTTTCGCCTCGTCAACTTCCAAACTCCGTACAAGAAATACGATGCCCAAGACAATTCCTTCTTTGACCATAAAGTGACATTTTTCCCATTAAGTACAAGATTAGTTTCCTCACAACGTTGTAAAACCATAGATAAGTTATGCAAACAATGGTCAAAAGAAGTACCAAAAACAAAAATCGTCCATAAAAATCTCCATGATTTCCTCAACCATACCATGAAAAATCGCCATCATACACCTCCGAAAAAGTAGCAGTGCATTACATAATCCAAATGGCATCCGCGAAATGCAAAAGTACCATACGGACATGTAAAAGTAGTCTTTTCTTGATCTTCGGGGGCAATGGCAATTTGATTGCATTTAATAGCCATCAAGAAAACAATAGTATTCGTGAATCCCCGCTAAACTGGTCAACATTTGATCAATAAAGGAGGGGAAAATGATCCTTACGAGTATTTTTATTCAATTTCCTATAATCAATACATACTTAGCCATCCCGTGATAGTTCGTAGAAATTAATTCATTATTATCATTTTTCACAATCGGCCATACCTCCCTTTTTAGGAACAACTACATCGGACTCACCCATGAACTATCGTAAATGGCATAAATAATACCGCTTAGCCACTTTAAAACCTCATTTCTCACAACTTTTCTATCGGGATTAAGTCGTCTTTGATGCTCAATAGATGGCTTATAAGATTCTTCCATTAAAATTTTGTGCATTACAATGGAAGGACTTATACCTTCAAACGTAAATATACCAACCCAAAGCCGACTTATGTTCACGAAGCACACGCAACAAATTATCTAATTCGGATGAAGATAATGAAGCGTAAACAATTACCAGGGTAAGTTTTATCTTTTCCCAAAAATGCATATTGAAGATGTTCCGGAAGTTCCTTTAGTTCTAAAGTACCTTTGAATATTTTCAATATCGCATTTTCTAATGCTTCCTTTTGTTTTTCTTTTTACAATTTTTTTAAATTTCAAGAGAAAGAATAAACTCAAGCAAATCAATATCATCATTATCTTCCTCATCACATTTCATTATTGAATTAATCAAACAATGTTCTAACGGATCTTTTAAATCTTGTTTTATAACTTCCGCTTGATCACATTGTTCGATCCTATCAATAAAATGACATGTGAGGCCTTCTCTTGAAATTTCATTGCTTTATAAATGTTAAATAGTACCTCATCATCATTTACCCGTAATGTTAACTCTCCTCGTTGCACGCCAATTAGAGCTCATCTGCTGCTAGAAAAGGTCTTCCAAGAATCAATGGCATTTCATGATCTTCTTCCATATCCAACACCACAAAGTCCGCCGGAAATATGAATTTATCCACTTTGATCAACACATCTTCAATCACCTCTTGGGTAGGTGAGTGATCTATCGGCTAATTGCAATGTGATGGTGGATGGCGTTATTTCTCCAAGGCCAAGTTTCAAAAATGCAGGATAACGGCATAAGATTAATGCTAGCACCTAAATCACAAAGAGCTTTATTAAAATAAGAATCACCAATAAAAGGGATAGTGAAACTCCCCTGGATCTCTTAATTTTTGTGTAGCTTTCTTTGCAAAATGGCGCACACTCTTCTGTGAGATTGACCATCTCGTATGCCTCCAACCTTCTCTTTCTCTAGACATCACATCCTTCATGAATTTTGCATAGTTTGGCATTTGCTCAAGTGCATCGGCAAAAGGGATGTTGATGTGAATTTTCTGAATATTTCCAAAACTTGGAAAATTGAGCGTCCAACTTTTCTTCTCGAAATCTCGTGGAAAAGGAAGAGAATTTGGTAAACACATTATCGGTAATTGGAAATTGGTTTTACCTCAATTTTGCCTTTTCGATTGCTTATTAATGCCCTCTTCATTATGGAGTGTTTCCGTAGCTTGCTTCTCAGTTCATTGGTGGCGTGAGTAGGCATCTTTGGTTCATCATATTCCATTCCACTTCTCAACTTAATGGCCTTGCAATGCTCCAGTGGGTTCACCTCGGTGTTACTTTGCTAACGTATGAACTTTCTCTTGTGAATTAATAGTCGTGGGCCAATCGACCCACATGTGTCCCCAAAGATTTGAGATGACTTTCAATTGTTGTAACCTTGAACCCAAATTTTCTATGTTAGAATCCCTTGTTCATCCTTGCTCTTGATTCTACAAGGAATGAACTAAGTAATTCCTCCAAAGATGGCTTTGTTCTCCCACATGTACTGTACTTGCTGATTCTCGATATCCCGGAAGTGGTTGCAACACATTTTCGTATTGCTATATGAGAAATTTTTATGATTAAGTCCGGGATGATAATGCCGCATTGATTCCCCGATTGTTGAAACCGCGATTGTTCACATAATTCGTGGTTCGGGATTCGATTCACAATTTTGACTTATCTCCATGACTACTTCCCCGTTGTTGTTTTCCACCCGAATTTAGAGTAGCAATTTGCTTTGACAAAGCGGAAATTTGAGAGGCCAATGCGACATAGTATCAAGTTCAAGAACACCGCAACTTTTCTTGGCGTAGATCTTTCAGTAAGGCCATTGATAACTATAGCAGCCATTTCTTCGAGTAAAAGCATGGCTTCACTTGAGTTTTAGCCATCAATGTACCTCCGGCCGCAAAGATCTATAATAGTTCTTGAATGTCCATTCATACCATTGTAGAAATATCGAACCTTTGCCAATATATGCACTTATTTGTGGACACCTCCTCGATAATTCTTGAATCGCTCCCAAGCTTCGAGAGTGGCTCAAAGTCGAGTTGATGAAATTGAGCAATCTCACTTTTCGGTTGAAGTGTCTTACTAGGTGGAAAGAATTTTGCCATGAATTTTTCGAAGTGAGATCATTCCAAGTAGATACTTCCGGTGGAAAGGTTTGAAGCCCTAATTGCCTCTTTTTTATCACTTGGTGAAAACGGAAATAACCTCAACCGAATAGCTTCGCCGAACCCCATTCATTTTGATAGTGTCACATATCTCAAGAAAAATAGCCAAATGAGCATTCGTCGCCTACGGCACTACCCCTAAACCGATTTTGTTGCACCATGGTTATTAGGGCCGGTTTCAATTCAAAATTATTCGTGATTGATAGGTTGGCGAACAATACCGAATAGTTTTGATTCGTGTTACTTGAAAATAGTCCCGAATGGCCCTTCTCGTGGTGCAACAATAGGTAGCGCGGTCTTCATCATTTTCTTGGCCAAAGTGCGATTTTCTTATACGCGATTTCTTCTTTTGCCGCTTTTTCATCGTTTTCTTCATTTCTGGCTACCAAATCAGATTGACTCTACATCGACTCTAGTTGAAATAAATCGACTCTATCGACTCTAAAAACACCCAAAATAAAACCAAATTTACCCTAAAATACTCAAATAAGTTGGTAAAATACCAACTTAACAACTACTACTAATAAAACACAAACATTCTAATTAATCTAACTATGAAATCAAGTAAAATGAGCTTGTTAGAGAATTTTCCTAAACCGCTTAAATTTAAAGTCTTTAGCCGACTTTTTGTTTTACTCAACGGATCCAAAACAAGTGTCGATCATGCCACGCATTTGTATTTTCCAACAATATAAGCGATCCTTTAGTGTATATAAGACGTGGATGATTAAGTATCTAATGTTGATGGTCTTTTGAAATCAAAAATGTGTTCCTAATGATGAAAATGGTTTATCAATCATAGTAAAGATATTTCTATCTTTAATCACATTAAATATCATGAAATCTCGAGAAATGTGAATTGATCACCATTTTCAAACATTGTTCCTTCAAGTGTATGCTTTAAAATTTGATACATTTGTATCCTTACATCTGAGTGCACACATATTTTTGTCAATATGAGGATATTCAATTTATGAGAGATAGAGATACTCCCGAGTTAATTTGACGTGGCTCCTCTCTCTTGTAAGATCAATTGACTCTTCAAAAGTCTCCCAAATTTTGAAGGATGTCCAATTTTTCATAACGGGCAATTCATGTTCATGATTTACTATTTCAAGGTCCCAAGAATGATGACGACTCTTTGTTGGAGTAACTTTGACATATTTTGACATGTAATCTCAATTTGTTGAATGCTTGCCTCGGTTTAGTAATCTATCATCACTTTCTCGATTTCTTATCGTACACTCTTCGATAAACTCAAGAAGAGTTTCTTCCAACTCGACCGACGTTTTATCTCATCTTGTCGCCTTCTTGCTTGGATGATGAAAGGTTTCAGATTTGCCATATTTTGGGCCCATACATTTTCTTGAGGTGGATAATAAGGAACAAAATTATTCACATTTGACTTCAAAAATCCCCAAGCATCAAAACATAGCCATGTATATGCATACATTATAATTCCATCCAACGATGTGCCTAAAAAACTTTACACAAAATTAAAAAATAAAAAAAGAAACAAAAAGAAGTAGTCAAATTACAACTAGGCAATCAACCTTGATATTACACAAAACACATTCCCAAAATGGCGCCAAAAACTTGTTAGAGATTTTTCTAATGATAGTTTCACGATTGTCAAGTTTTATATAGTGATACGAGTAGGGTTGTCGTATCAAGAATGCGTGTATAAGTACCAAGTATAAATTACCTATGTTATATTTTGACAGATCAATAATAGGTGGATATCTCAATTTATAAATAAAAACAACTAGATGTAACTAATCAAAATATAACAATCTAAATCTATGGGAGAATGAATTTAGAGGTGTGATGAATCTAGTTTTCCTTATATTATTAATATGGTATATCAATCACATACTACCAATTTATAAGTCAAGATTTCTAAAATAATCATTTCTCTCTCGAGTGCCAAATGATTTTAGATCACAATTGGGAAATCAATATCTCTATAAAAATCACCAATTGAAATCTCAATAAAACTATGAATCTTGGTTGATGACTTCAAAGGATTCACAAATCTCTCAATTCTATGAAATCCTAGGTTATGCTATTTCAAGGCCATGTATTCAATTACCTCTCTCAAGTGTCAAATCAAATACACCAAACACTCTAAATTATTGATCAAGTAATTTAGAAGCAATAGATCCAAATAGCACAAATAAATTGATAGATCTTGATTGACAAACCACAATCTCAAACATAAGTTCAAACATAGATTACATCATCCCTCTAGAATTATAGAATTTAGCTCATGATTGAAGAAAATGAATCCATAAGAATACAACAATACATCTTAGAAGATATGAAGAAATCAACAAAATAAGAACAAGAGTTGAGGGATCTTCTCTATTTCTAGATGATAGAAGCCTCCAATCTTCTTCTCCAAACTCTTTCCAAGATGTCTCAAGCCTTCTTCCTTGTCTTGTAGCTGTTTTCTTGTCTTCCCAGGGTCCAAGATCCCCTAAAATTTCACGCCAAGTGTCTCTATTTATAACCCCACCAAGATCCAAGAAAAAGGTAGGCAAACATAGGAGAATCCGAGGATATTACAAGACAAAGCACATTTTCACAAGAATGCCGCCCGGTTAATTTGCGTGGGCGTTGGCTCTAGCCTTGTAACTCGATATTTGCTCACTGTTCAAAAGCTCAGCTCCGCCCGCTTTGTCACCCAACAAATGTCCGAATTTGCTTTTGCGCCCTTCATCAAAGTTGTATACATATCTCTTAGCTTTCCATAGCCACTTGAAACATCGCAATATCAATTTTGTAGAGAGATTTATGGCCAAAATACAAAACATATTTTGTGATGGAAATTTCAGACGCGTTGGGCGTTTCTTCAAATCAATCTCTCGTTGTTTGCTCATTCTACTTCTTTTGATACACGATTTATTACTATGACTATAAACTCAATATAATTGGCTCTCAACATGGCTTGCTACTCAAAATACTCAAACAACATAAAACTCAAGTCTAGGAAGCTCAAATCAATGGTATAAAACCAAGTGAACAAATACCCCCAAACTTAGAATATTGCTTGTCCTCAAGCAATTACAACTCTAATATGAAAAATACAAGACACAATAATACAAACAAACCGCAAAACTTCACAACCAATATCATTTTGTCTCATTACTCATTTCACTATCAATCAGCATGTGTTTTGACATTGTGATCAAATGAGTTGAATGTTCATGCCAATTCCGTTTACATTATTCAAATAGATCCATGTAATCAAGTGTTATCAAAATGATCCACTTCTAATTATCAAGAAATAATGTTTACCGGATTCCATAAGCTTGTCATTCACACTAATCTCCACTAATGTAGGCAATGTAATACAAGGATCAATAGGACTTTCAAGGCATGTAATGGGCTTAGGTAAGGTAGGAAAATATAGGATTAAGTAGCTCAACTCACCCAAACACACAATTATCACTTTAAATCACCAATTGCCGAACAAAATAGTTACCTTCACTTTTGGAATTGTCCATTGTTCTCCTTTTGAGCCTAAACTCACTGATTTGTTTTTTTGAAACTCCCAAACTTATTGTTGTGCATATTTTTACACATGGGGTTCATATTTTCTTTTTCTCGCAACTTAATGCAAGTGAACACATACCTTACTTATCATACCCTCCTCAACCTTCAACATTTTGTGTGTAGGGGAGTGATGGGTAATTAGGATTTTCACATGTAGGCTCAAGGTATAATATTTGTTGCCAAAGAACGGGTTTAACAGCTTAAAGGGGACACTAGTGAAAATATATAATATAAAGGTAGGCATTTTTGGCTCTAGCTTGTTCAAAGATGGCCTAAATCATTTCCTTAATGTTACTTCACCTAGATTTCGCCTCGACTAGTGATCGAACAAGTTCTAGAATCCGTGGGATCATACAAGAAACACTCAACTTCATAAATCATTTTCAAATAAACCAACCAAATTATGCATGTAGATGGAATTAATGGAACGAAACATAGATCACCGCTCAAACACATGCTCTTTTTGCCCGTTTAACTCATATTCGACAAATTCACTTAGTCATGCGCCTTCTGATTCAACAAATGACTCGACTCGACTCAACTCAAAGCAAATATACAGACACAAAAAAACGAAGAAAGTAGGATCACAAACCGAAAAAGGTATTACCACCCCCAAACTTAATATAACCATTGTCCTCAATGGAAGAGGCAACTCCTCGTCGGAATCGTGGGGTGAAAGAGAGAACAGGGCCAATTGGCAGCTCTCCATAGGGTCGATGGCTTTTACTTGCCTTTCTATGATTTAGGAGGCACAATACCAACCTATCAAAAAAACCAAACGTGGAAACGAGCAATGGGGTAAAGTACTACAATATCATACGAAGACCATGGGAGAGACATTAATGTCATATAATTGTAATCAATATGTGAACTCCCAAAAATAAACCAAGAAGGGTATGCAAAAATGTTAAATTTCTCATTGAGGCATTTTATCAAATACATGGTGAGCATAGATAGAGAATAAGGATGTGGAGGCAATTTATATAACCAATTATGCCCAAAATTTCAATACCAATCCAAATTCTATCACAATAAGCACCTTTGCATATAATTTCACAAGAATCGCGTAATAAGCATGCAAGAGGGATAGGGGTGAGATGCAACATGACTACTACTAATAAAACACAAACATTCTAATTAATCTAACTATGAAAGCAAGTAAAATGAGCTTGGGTTGCCTCCCAAGAAGCGCTAAATTTAAAGTCTTTAGCCAGACTTTTGTTTTACTCAACCGGATCCAAAAACAAGTGTCGATCATGCCACGCCTTTATATTTTCCAAAAGATAAGTGATCCTTTAGTGTATATAAGACGTGGATGATTAAGGATCGAATGTTGATGGTCTTTTGGAAATCAAAAATGTGTTCCTAATGATGAAAAATGGTTTATCAATCATAGTAAAGATATTTCTATCTTTAATCACATTAAATATCATGAAAATCGTAGAACATGTGAATTGATCACAATTTTCAAACATTGTTCCTTCAAGTGTATGCTTCTTAAAATTTGATACATTTGTATTGAAGCTTACATCTAGAGTGCACATATTTTTATCAATATGAGGATTTTCAATTGAGTGAGAGATAGAGATACTCCCCGAGTTAATTTGGTGTGGCTCTTCCTCTTGTAAGATCGGATTGCACTCTTCAAAAGTCTCTCCAAATTTTGAAGAATGTGCACCTTTTTCATAATGGGCAATTCATGTTCATGATTTTCTATTTCACCAGGTCCCAAGAATGATGATGACTCTTCATTATTAAGTTGGTCAATCATTTGTTGGAGTAACTTTGACATTTTTTGACATGTAATCTCAATTTGTTTAATGCTTGCCTCGGTTTGTAATAATCTATCATCACTTTCTCGATTTCTTATCGTGACACTCTTCGATAAACTCAAGAAGAGTTTCTTCCAACTCGACCGATGTTTTATCTCATCTTGTCGCCTTTTCTTGCCTCACAATCATCTAGAAATTGATAAAGTGTTTCTTCCAAGCTAGACAATTGTTTTTGTGGATGATGAAATGTTTCATGATTTGCCATATTTTGGGCCCATACATTTTCTTGAGGTGGATAATAAGGAACAAAATTATTCACACTTGACTTCCAAAATCCCGTAAGATCATCATTTGGCCATGTATATGCATACATTATAATTCCATCCAACGATGCGCCTAAAAACAAATTACACAAAATTAAAAAAATAAAAGAAAGAAACAAAAAAAATAGTCAAATTACAACTAGGCAATCAACTTGATATTACACAAAACACATTCCCCGGCAACGGCACCAAAAACTTGTTAGAGATTTTTCTAACCGCAAGTCTACGGTGTCAAGTTTTATATAGTGATATGAGTAGGGTTGTCGTATCCACAGGGAATGCGTGTATAAGTACCAAGTATAAATTACCTATGTTATATTTGACAGATCAATAATAGGTGGATATCTCAATTTATAAATAAAAACAACTAGATGTAACTAATCAAAATATAACAATCTAAATCTATGGGAGAATGAATTCTAGAGGTGTGATGAATCTAGTTTTCCCTTATATTATCAATATGGTATCTCAATCACAAATTACCAATTTATAAGTCCAGATTTCTACAATAATCATTTCCTCTCTCGAGTGCCAAATGATTTTAGATCACAATTGGGAAATCAATATCTCTATAAAAATCACCAATTGAAATCTCAATAAAAACTATGAATCTTGGTTGATGACTTCAAAGGATTCACAAATCTCTCAATTCTATGAAATCCTAGGTTATGCTATTTCAAGGCCATGTATTCAATTACCTCTCTCAAGTGTCAAATCAAATACACCAAACACTCTAAATTATTGATCAAGTAATTTAGAAGCAATAGATCCAAATAGCACAAATAAATTGATGATCAGATTGACAAACCACAATCTCAAAACATAAGTTCAAACATAGATTACATCATCCTCTAGAATTATATGGTTTAGCTTATGATTGAAGAAAATGAATCCATAAGAATACAACAATACATCTTACAAGATATGAAGAAAAGAAGAATAAGAACAAGAGTTGAGGGATCTTCTCTATTTCTAGATGATGAAGCCTCCAATCTTCTTTCTCCAAACTCTTTCCAAGATGTCTCAAGCCTTCTTCCTTGTCTTGTAGCTATTTTCTTGTCTTCCAAGCGGTCCAAGATCCCCGAATTCACGCCCAAGTGTCTCTATTTATAACCCCACCAAGATCCAAGAAAAGGTAGGCAAACATAGGAGAATCCGCCTGCATCGCGGCGCCAAAGACATCGTCACGAGAATGCCGCCCGACACCGCAGCGCCCAACCCGATATTTGTTCCGAGCCGCAGCAGCCGCCCGGTTTTTTCACCCACCAAATGTCCAATTTGCTTTTGCGCCTTCATCAAAGTTGTAGCCCTATCTCTTAGCTTTCCATAGCCACTTGAATCATCGCAATATCAATTTTGTAGAGAGATGTGTGGCCAAAATACAAAACGCTGCCGGTGATGGAAA
The DNA here is from genome assembly GCA_016081115.2 of Rehmannia glutinosa. Taxonomy (NCBI): domain Eukaryota; kingdom Viridiplantae; phylum Streptophyta; class Magnoliopsida; order Lamiales; family Orobanchaceae; genus Rehmannia; species Rehmannia glutinosa. Next base: position 22,999 of record JABTTQ020000256.1, read on the forward strand.
TTGGCAGCGCTGGGACGTTTCTTCAAATCAATCTCTCGTTGTTTGCTCATTCGTACTTCTTTTGATACACGATTTATTACTATGACTATAAACTCAATATAATTGGCTCAAACATGGCTTGGCTACTCAAAATACTCAAAAACAACATAAAACCAAGTCTAGAAAGCCCAAATCAATGGTATAAAACCAAATGAACAAATACCCCCAACTTAGAATATTGCTTGTGCTCAAGCAATTACAACTCTAAAATGAAAAATACAAGACACAATAATACAAACAAACCGCAAAACTTCACAACCAATATCATTTGTCTCATTACTCATTTCACTATCAATCAAGCATGTGTTTTGACATTGTGATCAAATGAGTTGAATGTTCATGCCAATTCCGTTTACATTATTCAAAAATAGATCCATGCAATCAAGTGTTATCAAAATGATCCACTTCTAATTATCAAGAAATAATGTTTACCGGATTCCATAAGCTTGTCATTCACACTAATCTCCACTAATGTAGGTTAATGTAATACAAGGATCAATAGGACTTTCAAGGCTTGTAATGTGGGCTTAGTGGTAAGGTAGGAAAATATAGGATTAAGTAGCTCAACTCACCCAAACACACAATTATCACTTCAAATCACCAATTGCCGAACAAAATAGTTACCTTCACTTTTGGAATTGTCCATTGTTCTCCTTTTATGAGCCTAAACTCACTGATTTTTTTTCGAAACCCCTAACTTATTGTTTTACATATTTTTACACATGGGGGTTCATATTTTTTTTTCTCGCAACTTCATGCAAGTGAACACATACCTTATTTATCATACCATCCTCAACCTTCAACATTTTGTGTGTATGAGTGATGGGTAATTAGGATTTTCACATGTAGGCTCAAGGTATAATATTTGTTGCCAAAGAACGGTTGAAACAGGCTTGTGGGGACACTAGTGAAAATATATAATATAAAGGTAGGCATTTTTGGCTCTAGCTTGTTCAAAGATGGCCTAAATCATTTCATTAATGTTACTTCACCTAGGATTTCGCCTCGACTAGTGATCGAGACAAGTTCTAGAATCCGGTGGGATCATACAAGAAACACTCAACTTCATAAATCATTTTCAAATAAACCAACCAAATTATGCATGTAGATGGAATTAATGGAACGAAACATAGATCACCGCTCAAACACATGCTCTTTTGCCCGTTTAACTCATATTCGACAAATTCACTTAGTCATGCGTTTCTGATTCAACAAATGACTCAACTCGACTCAACTCAAAGCAAATATACAAGACACAAAAAAACGAAGAAAGTAGGATCACAAACCGAAAAAGGTATTACCACTCCCCAAACTTAATATAACCATTGTCCTCAATGGAAGAGGTGCAACTCCTCGTCGGAATCGTGGGGTGAAAGAGAAGCAACAGGCCAATTGGTAGCTCTCCATAGGGTCGATGGCTTTTTCTGCCTTTCTATGATTTAGGAGAGGCACAATACCAACCTATCAAACAAAACCAAACGTGGAAACGAGCAATGGGGTAAAGTACTACAATATCATACGAAGACCATGGGAGAGACATTAATGTCATATAATTGTAATCAATATGTGAACTCCCAAAAATAAACCAAGAGGGTATGCAAAAATGTTAAATTTCTCATTGAGGCATTTTATCAAATACATGGTGAGCATAGATAGAGAATAAGGATGTGGAGGCAATTTATATAACCAATTATGCCCAAAATTTCAATACCAATCCAAATTCTATCACAATACGCACCTTTTGCATATAATTTCACAAGAATCGCGTAATAAGCATGCAAAGAGGGATAAGGGTGAGATGCAACATGACTACTACTAATAAAACACAAATATTCTAATTAATCTAACTATGAAAGTAAGTAAAATGAGCTTGGGTTGCCTCCCAAGAAGCGCTAAATTTAAAGTCTTTAGCCGGACTTTTTGTTTTACTCAAGGGATCCAAAACAAGTGTCGATCATGCCACGCCGTTGTATTTTCCAACAAAGATAAGCGATCCTTTAGTGTATATAAGACGTGGATGATTAAGGATCAGAATGTTGATGGTCTTTTGGAAATCAAAAAATGTGTTCCTAATGATGAAAAATGGTTTATCAATCATAGTAAAGATATTTCTATCTTTAATCACATTAAATATCATGAAATCTGTAGAACATGTGAATTGATCACCATTTTCAAACATTGTTCCTTCAAGTGTATGCTTCTTAAAATTTGATACATTTATATTGAAGCTTACATCTAGAGTGCACATATTTTTGTCAATATGAGGATTTTCAATTGAGTGAGAGATAGGGATACTCCCCGAGTTAATTTGACGTGGCTCCTCCCTCTTGTAAGATCGGATTTCACTCTTCAAAAGTCTCCTCCAAATTTTGAAGGATGTCCACCTTTTTCATAATGGGCAATTCATGTTCATGATTTTCTATTTCACCAGGTCCCAAGAATGATGACGACTCTTCATTATTAAGCTGGTCAATCATTTGTTGGAGTAACTTTGACATATTTTGACATGTAATCTCAATTTGTTGAATGCTTGCCTCGGTTTGTAGTAATCTATCATCACTTTTCGATTTCTTATCGTACACTCTTCGATAAACTCAAAGCAAGAGTTTCTTCCAACTTGGACCGACGTTTTATCTCATCTTGTCGTCTTCTTGCCTCACAATCGTCTAGAAATTGATAAAATGTTTCTTCCAAGCTAGACAATTGTTCTTGTGGATGAAGAAAGGTTTCATGATTTGCCATATTTTGGGCCCATACATTTTCTTGAGGTGGATAATAAGGAACAAAATTATTCACATTTTGACTTCCAAAATCGAAGATCATCGGTTGGCCATGTATATGCATACATTATAATTCCATCCAACGATGTGCCAAAAAAATTACACAAAATTAAAAAAATAAAAGAAAGAAACAAAAAGAAATAGTCAAATTACAACTAGGCAATCAACCTTGATATTACACAAAACACATTCCCCGGTAACGGCGCCAAAAACTTGTTAGAGATTTTTCTAACCGCAAGTCTACGGTGTCAAGTTTTTAATATAGTGATATGAGTAGGGTTGTCGTATCCACATGAATGCGTGTATAAGTACCAAGTATAAATTACCTATGTTATATTTGTGATGATCAATAATAGGTGGATATCTCAATTTATAAATAAAAACAACTAGATGTAACTAATCAAAATATAACAATCTAAATCTATGGGAGAATGAATTCTAGAGGTGTGATGAATCTAGTTTTCCCTTATATTATCAATATGGTATATCAATCACAAATTACCAATTTATAAGTCCAGATTTCTACAATAATCATTTCCTCTCTCGAGTGCCAAATGATTTTAGATCACAATTGGGAAATCAATATCTCTATAAAAATCACCAATTGAAATCTCAATAAAAACTATGAATCTTGGTTGATGACTTCAAAGGATTCACAAATCTCTCAATTCTATGAAATCCTAGGTTATGCTATTTCAAGGCCATGTATTCAATTACCTCTCTCAAGTGTCAAATCAAATACACCAAACACTCTAAATTATTGATCAAGTAATTTAGAAGCAATAGATCCAAATAGCACAAATAAATTGATAGATCTAGATTGACAAACCACAATCTCAAAACATAAGTTCAAACATAGATTACATCATCCTCTAAAATTATAGAGTTTAGCTCATGATTGAAGAAAATGAATCCATAAGAATACAACAATACATCTTACAAGATATGAAAAAAGCAACAAAATAAGAACAAGAGTTGAGGAATCTTCTCTATTTCTAGATGATAGAAGCCTCCAATCTTCTTCTCCAAACTCTTTCCAAGATGTCTCAAGCCTTTTCCTTGTCTTGTAGTTGTTTTCTTGTCTTCCCGGTCCAAGATCCCCGAATTCACGCCAAGTGTCTCTATTTATAACCCCACCAAGATCCAAGAAAAAGGTATGCAAACATAGGTGATCCGCCCGGGCAAGGGCGCCGGCATGGGCGCAAGGGGCGCCCAAAGACATCGTCACAAGAATGCCGCCAAGCTGCAGCCGCCAACCCGATATTTGCCCCTGCTCCGAAAATGCAGCCGCCAAATTATTTTTCACCCACCAAATGTCCGAATTTGCTTTTGCGCCCTTCATCAAAGTTGTATCCCTATCTCTTAGCTTTCCATAGCAACTTGAATCATCGCAATATCAATTTTTTAGAGAGAGTTATGGCCAAAATACAAAATGCTGCCAAAGCTGATGGAAATTTCAGACGCGTTGGGACGTTTCTTCAAATCAATCTCTCGTTGTTTGCTCATTCGTACTTCTTTTGATACACGATTTATTACTATGACTATAAACTCAATATAATTGGCTCTCAACATGGCTTGGCTACTCAAAATACTCAAAAACAACATAAAACTCAAGTCTAGGAAGCCCAAATCAATGGTATAAAACCAAGTGAACACTAACAATGTTTACAAATCTCCAGATTTGTCACATGTATGAATCTTTTTAAGACATGCTATTTTTGTAGTATAATTATTGAATGTGTTGTAATAATGTTTTTCTTTTTGGTTGATATATATCCTCGATTTTCAATCGTACAAGTGTATAGCTAATGTCGTGTATCGATTATGTATTATTTGCGGCTACTTTATCGCGTCATTTTAACGCATCATTGATAATAATATCTTCGCATTTTATTACCATTTTTAATTATTTGATCAACTACTTGTTTAATTATTGATCATTTATTATTCTCAATTCTATGTTTAATGATCACTTGATTGATCATTATTGCTACTTGTGTATTTATTTGACACATCAGAATTCTAAGATACCTATTTCACTAAGTGACTTATATCCTATAGAAATAACAATTTGATTTAGAATAAGTGATTATGAGACTTATAAGTGATTGTAGGAATTACTATTAAATTTTGGGAATTGATATTATACACCTATTATCATCAATTTTAGGACAAAAAAAAATATATGGAGACCACATAATGACCTATAGTGGACGGTCACCTCACCTCTTTGGTGTAGAAATACCTCCTAACTCTTATACTTATACCCCACATTATATTATACTTTATACCCTATACAAACTACATATACTAAGTATTATACAATTATTATATACATTTTATACACCATCTTCCGATTTCCAACAAATTCCCACTCATCCTTCTTGCCTATACCTTTGACCACCATATTGTTCCACATGCAAATGACATCTTTCAAGCCAATTCAATTTCCCCCCACTTCTATTTTCAGCCATGACCTCTCCAAACAAGCGAAAAAAATTTCCTTCTCCACTTCACTCTCAAGTTCTCACAAGTCACTTCCAATTTCTCCTTAAAAATCTCCCTCTTTCCTCTTCTTCAAAACATCCTCCTACTTGAAGAAATTCGAACCACATTGCAAGATAGGTAAGAAAATTTTACTTCTTGTTCATTCACTTCTTATAATCTTCAAGCCTATCTTCTTCTTCACTAATTTTAATTTTCTTCTCTATTTTAAGGTACACTTAGAAGCTATCAACTTGAAGGTCACTAAGGATTTTGGAGACTAGCTTCAAAAAGGACTTTCAAGATTAATTATAGAGACAAGACACAAGGTAAGATTTGAGGCTTTTAGCACCTTCTTCACTTCTCTTTTATTTTCGAATTTTGACACCAAAAATATCATTTTGAGGTGATTAGGGGCTAACCTTGAAGCCTTGATTAAGTAATCAAGTTCTTTAGAGACCCTCCAAATTTGACTACAAACTTTCAACTACACTAGGTAAGTGTGGTACTTTTAGCCTATTCCTTCTTTTTCTCCCCCTTATTTCAATTCTTCATTTTCTAAAACAAAAATACTTGTATTGTTTGACTTAGGGATTCCTTAAGTGAATATTAAAATCCTCAAGGTCTAGTGACATATCACTTTACACTAATCACCCAAACAAACAAGGTGGGTGAAAAAATGTGATTTTTGAAAAATGGCATGTAGTATCTTGAAAATTTTAAGATATATGATAATTATGTATTTCATGTTTATTTGAAGATGTGATATTCCAAACATTTCACAAATTGTTCTAATGTTCCAATTTTTGCAAAATAGGTGCATGCATGTGTAATTTCATGATTTATTTGATGAATTCTTGTATGATATATAATTGCATGTATATGTACTTAAACTTTCATGTTTTAATTGTCTTATATTCTTTATGTTTCATTCATAATTGGAAAAATTACAATTTTGGACCTTAAATGCAAAAATGACAAAATTGGTAAACTAAATTGCAAGAAAATGAAAACTGTGGGATCCTCTGTAAATCCTCGAATTTGGGACTGTAATATTATTTAAAAATGACATTTTTATATAATAATAAAGTTTTGAAGATTTTGAGATAACAAAAATCAACCCTTGAAAGCCCAAGGACTAGATTGTAAATTTTTTGAAAGTTTAAGGGCTAAAATGTAATTTTTGAAATTGTACAAGCACCACATTTAAAATTTCTAAAATTTCAACTTTTAAGGACTGAAAAACTCATATTTTTAATAACTTCAAAAAATCAAAATATTTTGAGTAAAGAAAAGCAATTTTTGTAAAAATTGAGGACTAAAGTGTAAAATACTAGACTCAAGGGCCAAAGTGAAATTTCCAGGACTTATACAGTCCATGTTACTGGAAAAATATTTTAACCATAATTTTATAATATTTTGAACCCATAGTTCAAATTTCATAACAATTGGACCGAAATAAGCCTTAAGGGCAAAAACTTAAAAATTGGACTAGAATGGAATTTTAAAAAGTTAAAGGACCTAAAGTAACACTGTTTCAAACTGATTTTGTCCCAATAACCCACTGACATAAGTGATATTTTAAAATTAGAATCACATTAAAATCCCTTCCGGTTTGTGAGATCCAAATATTTTAAATTCGGACAATTTTGCAAAACTAGGGCCAAAATGGGAATTTACCAAAAACTCAACCACAAACTTTTAAAAACCTGATTCTCTGGATAATTTGGAGAATTTGAAAACTGACCTTATAATTTTCGAGGTCGAAACAAAACTTATTCAATTCAAACCCGATAAAGACAAGTTTTTCCAAAATGGGGCTAATTGTAAAATTTTCTTTTACCAAGGATCTCAAATTAATTATTTTCCATATTATAGCCCTGGTATTTACTGACTTATATAATTATATATGAACATTAGTTTTCTTAAAATTATTCGTGCCTTAACGGACCCCTTAACCAAATAATACGGGTTTTGCGGGGCGACTTCCTCGCCTTATGACTTTGAACTCACAACGGGAAAATTATCCGACATAATATACCCAATCTATTTCCTGAAATGTTATTATACTCGACTGCCTTGTTGATATGTTATATCTGCGTATATCTGTTTTCTTGAGTCAACTTGGTGTATCGAGCTCACAGTCGGAGTAGACCAGTTGGGGATAGAACCGGGCAGCTCCGCTGCTATTCCACTCTTCCTAATCCAACACTTGCTTGAAATCACTCATAGTGCCTGCATGTTCATGAACTTCTTTCATCAAAACTGTATAAGTATACTATTTTCGAATATCATGTCGCTTGTGAATTGTGTGTGATGCACGCATCATAACTCATGCATTTTTCATATAACTGTTTTCTTGCATATATATATATATATATATATATATATATCGATATTGCCACACTTTCACACGATCACCCATCCACTGAGAATTTTCGTCTCACCCCCTCCTTTTTAAACGGCCAGATGATGAAGGTCCTTATAAGGATAATGTGAACGGGGAAGACCAGACGACAGAGTGATCCATTCCCGTGCTATCCAACTTCATGGATTTATGTTTACTGCTTTTGTTGGATTGTTTTACTTAAGTTGTAATATTAAGGGCGTAGGACCCTTGGACTTGTTAAGTTTGTAATTGGGTTGTAATTCGGTTTTGCTTTGACATTTGGACTGTATTTAGTCTGCTGCAACATTACTCTGTTTGTTTTGGGATTATTCTTGATGGTTGATCAGATTTATTTTGCTTAACTCCTGTGTAAGTTACTGATCACGTCATGGTCCCATTTGGGGCGTCACAGTTGAAGCCCATGGAAAGTCTCAAATTAAGAGCTTCGTATTGTGAAACAATTGTTATTTGTAGTGTGAATAAAATAAAAGTTGAAATGGAGCAGAAAGTACTTAAATTCATTCATGACAAGAAAAAGAAAAAAAAATAAGCAGGTAAAAGTTTATTAAATATTCAAGATTAGTGTATTGATTTTATTTTTCAACTGTTAAAATAAGGATTATTGATTTTTTAATTAATAACTGAACTATAGGCACATTGTTGGTTTGATACCTGACGTTTCCAATTCACCATTTTAGTACTTTGCATTATTGGGGACAAGTTATATAAGAGAGGCTTCTCCATGCCCCTGCTGAGGTGTTTGAGGGGGGAAGAAGGTACGTATGTGCTGAGAGAGATGCACGAAGGGTGTTGTGGAAATCATATGGGAGCAAGAATTTTGATGAAAAAAGTGCTGAGGGCAGGGTATTTTTGGCCTTACTTGAAAGAGGAAGCGGAGAAGATGGTAAGGGCATGTGAGAAATGCCAAATTCATGTGCCTTTGGTACATCGTCCTGCGGAGAAGCTCATGACTATGAGCTCGGCATGTCCTTTTGCAAAATGGGGTATTGACATTGTTGGTCCTTTTCCTCCGGCCTCAGGTCAGAGGAAATTCTTAATTGTGGCAATTGATTATTTTAGCAAGTGGGTGGAAGCAGAGCCCCTTGCTAAAATAAATGAGGATGCGAAGAATGAAATTTATCCTCGAGAATATCTTGTGTCGGTATGGAACACCTCGGATCTTGATATCGGATAATAGAACGCATTGCGGGCGTGGATCCGAGCTTGGTGTGAGGAGTTGAAGATTAAGCAGAATTTCACATCGGTAGCTCATCCACGGGCCAATGGACAGGTGGAAGTTACCAATAGAATCCTCGTCCAAGGACTGAAAGCTCGGCTTGAGAAGGCAGGAGGAGCATGGGTTCGGGAGCTCATTTCGGTGTTGTGGGCTTATCGAACTAATCCAAAGGAAGCAACGAGTGAAACTCCGTTCACCTAGTATATGGAATGGACGCCGTGATACCGGCAGAGATCGGGATGGAAACTCATCGGGTTCAAAATTTTGATGAAAATGCTAATGAGATGATGATTCAAGGAGCGCTGGATACCATTAATGAGGAAAGAGAGATGGCATTTTTGCAAATGGAATGAACACGAGGAAGGATCAAGGCGACTATGACAAAAAGATAAGGAGGAGGGCCTTCCGTGGTCGGGGACTTGGTGTTGAGAAGGTCGGACGCTAGCAAGAATAAGGGGAAGTTAGATGCAAATTGGGAAGGGCCACTTCGGGTGGTGAAGGTCTTTGGCAGAGGTGCATATGAGCTGGAGAAACTTGATGGGCGAAAGCTTCCGAGAGCATGGAACAGTTGCAATTTGAAGAAATATCATTCCTAGAATAGAGGAATATTTGATGTAATGAAATTACTCGTTTTGAACGAAATGATCTGCTTCCCTGAATTATGAGTTCAGAAAATGGAATTAATAAAAATCGACAAGTATTTGGAGCTCAGCTCGAGCTAGTCTCCAAATACTTGGGGCCACGAGGCCATGCAAGGAGCTCGGCTCGAGCCAACTTCCTTTGAAGAAATCGACAAGTATTTGGAGCTCAGCTCGAGCTAGTCTCCAAATACTTGGGGCCACGAGGCCATGCAAGGAGCTCGGCTCGAGCCAGCTTCCTTTGAAGAAATCGACAAGTATTTGGAGTTACGCCGAGCTAGTCTCCAAATACATGGGCCACGAGGAGTATGTTACACCAATCTTTTTTGGGTAAAAAAATTATTAAATATTAGCTCAGTTCGAGTAGATGCCTTATGATGAAATAAATCTAAGCCATTGCGAGAATAAAAATGCAAGAATAGAGATCGGGAAAATAGCATTGCATTACTTGTCAAAGATAGTTACAAGTACATGGAAAAGGAAATACAACAGAAAGCGATATAAAAAAATCCCTAAGTAGTAGGGGCGGCATTTTCAGGAGTCAGGTCATCCGTTGAGATGGTCACATCGTCCATAAAGGCAATCTCGGGATCATCATCTCGAATTTCCTGAACAGAGGTGAGGGGAGTGCCTTCAGAGAGTCGGGAGTCGGTGACCTCGGGGAGGATGAGAGGGCCCCCGAGCCGGGAAGTAGGGTGGAGTATAAATGGGGCGATAAAGATTCTATGAAAACCCCCAGAAGCAAGATTGAGATGCTCCGCCTCATCGGAGAACACAAAGCACTTGGGGTCGGGAAGGATCCTTTTGGGACCTCGGCGATCAAAGGGCTCGATGTAGTATTGCAGTGTTCCCCGAGTCAAGCTCACCGGGTCAAAAGCAAAGCCATAATACTCCATAGCAGCTGAAGATAGGACCTTGATAAATTCTCTGGAGCTTAAAAAGGTTTGCTTCACCCTCTCCCGAATAGCCTGAACTATGGAAGAGCCCTGGGGGGAGGTCAGGAAACCTTGACGACCGACTTCAATACCCTCAGCTCGGGCTTGATCGGCTATGGTAGTGCAACGGATTTGAAGATCGCCCACCTCGGTCTTGAGGTCAGCATTGTCAGTCTCCAAAGCCTTTATTTTGGTCTCAAAAGAAGCCACAGTGGCCTTATGGACCTCCTCCCTCTCTTTGAAGCGACGCACCTCTTCCATGAGTTTGTTCTCCCGAGCTTTCAGCCGTATGCACTCCTTCTTGGCATCATTGAGCTCGAACGATGGAGGGGTGGCGAACCGACTCGAGATCGGGAGATCGTGGCGTGAGTTGTGCCTCCGCCTTTGAATGATTCGAGGCAAAATGCGCTCACCACTCGGCATCACCGAGCTTCTCTAAAGGCGATTCGGTCGGGGTTTGGGCGGTTGCCTTGAACATATTGGGTGGCAAAAGTCCCATCGTATTCTTCGGATGGAGTTCCCTGTAAAGAAAGGTCCAGTTGGGTGTATGAATAGGGGTGCGAGAGAGAGTGAGAGGAGCGGTGGAGTGGTGGTTAGGGGTGAGCAAACGACCGGTTTGTGCAAAACCAACCAAACCGCAAAAACCGAAAACCAAATTTACATTTTTCTTAAACCGAAACCGAACCGCATTAAAGGTAAACGAATCCGAACTAAACCGAATTATTTCGGTTTGGTTGATTGATTTCGATTTGGGCTTTATTTTGGGCCTTTTTTTTTTGCTAAAAATATATATATTTTAGATTTATTCATGATATAACAATTAAATAAATTTAAAAAATAAAATAATAATATAAAGAATATATATAAAAAATAGAATTTATTATATTCGGTTCGGTTCGGTCCAAACCGATATTTTCTAGACTAAAACCGAACCGAACCAAAAATTAATTCGGTTTATTAGAATCCAAACCGAACCAAACCATTTGACCAAACAAAACCGAACCAAACCGCACCGAATTCATCGGTTCGGTTTGGTTTTTCGGTTCCGGTTCGGTTTTGCTCACCCCTAGTGGTGGTAGCCTTAGCCTTCTTGGCTGCGCTGGCACTAGCACCAGCACCCGATCTCTTAGGAGGAGGAGGTCGGATGGTAGGATGAGCCTCGGGACCGGTGAGGTCACATATTACAATGGCGGCCGAGTCAGGTCGCCGAAGTGGAGAAGGCTGACTTCCCGAGCCTGTAACAGTAGCACCAGCGGAAGGAGGGAGTGAACCGGAGGCAGCTTGTCGTTCCTCCTCCTCCTGCTCAGCAACCATTTGTGCCATAAACATGTATGCACAATAAGAAAAGGTTAGCCAATGGATGAGTGAAGTGAATTAAATAAAAAAATAATAATAATTACCAATGTCACAAGGTAGGGAAGCCCGTTATGGAGAGCTCAGTAGTACAAGAGAGATGGAGTTATGAGACGGGAGATGTCATATTTGACCAAGGTAAGTTTATTTATTAAGGATTGGAGTTCGGGGGACCGATCTCTGGGGTTATGTTTCCGCTGAAGAGGAAGGTTCCAAGTCCAGGCTATAGGAAACCCCAAGCTCGGGAGAGGAGATGAAAAAATATTTATCTTTCAGAATTTGTTGGAGGAAGGATATTTACTCAAAAATCAAGGCGTCACTCGGGAGGTGATGTAGAAACAGAACACTTGGTGGTTGAGCTCTTTATTTGGAATAAAGCAAAGAACGATTCGAGAGTAGGCTCTATTTCTAGATATTTGGTTAATATCAAGAAGCCAGCAAGGATGCGGAAGGAATTAGGGGCTAATTGGTTAAGGGGTACACGATAGAGGTCGGACACCCCGGCCATAAAAGGATGAATGGGGAATCGAAGGCCACTCTCAAGCTGACCTGCGAAGAAGGCCAGGGCATTAGGGAGAGGTCGGTTAGGACGATCTGAGCTGCTGGGTAAGGAGAGTTTAAAAGATGAAGGAATTTTGGCACTCCGTTTTATAGATTGGAGATTGTGAGTTGTGAGAGTAGTTTCTCTGAAGTCATGAGGGTATGTAGGCAGGGGACCCGAGCTCGAAGCTCGGACCTCTATCACATCGGAGTCCGTGTCTGATCCAGAGCTGGATTCAGTAGCATCAGGATCCGAAGGACGGACTCCGGCAAGGGGGGAGGTTGTGAGCCGGAACCCATTTCGATGGCCCACCGTTCCAAATCGACGATGTGTGGATCTGATGGTGTGGAAAGGGAAGAAGAAGATGCCATAATACCAGGTGAAAAGAAAAATTGGAAAAAGAAAAGAGAGGGGATTACTTACTGGACAAAAATAGGAGATTGAAGGAGAAAAGGGGTCTGGAGCGTGAAACTTTTGAAGCTTGCCGGAATCTGGAGAATTCCACCGAAGAAGAAATGTACCCGCAGTGAAAAATGTTCTGTCTGTAGTGTGAAGGAGTGAAAAGTGAAGAATGGAGGAGGAAAAGGGCTTTTATAAGGAGAAGAGAGAGGCGAAAGGGCGTCTCGGTATCCGAGGGGACTCGCACGGTTCACAAGGCATCAGTGAGTTGAAAGGACGTCCTTTCAGTCACATCAACGTGTCAGGAATTTGAAAAGCCAAAGGGCGGCGGGAATTTGAAAAACCAAAACCCTAAGAACAGGTCAGCTCGACCTACCAGCAACTATGGTTGAAACAGATCTACCCATAGTTGGGAGGAGGAATTGATAAGGGTAAAATATGGTGTGGGCTGACTTACCTAGCGGGGCCGATTTGATAAGGCCCAGCGTATTGACAAGGCGACTGTTAAGCGTTTCTCAACATTGGATTGATTCGATAAGACCCATAGTATTGGGCCGATTTTGTATAAGACCTAGCTTATTGGGCTGACCTACTAAGCCCTCGAATATTGGATTGATTCGATAAGGCCCATAGTAGATCGGTCGAATGTGCGGTAAGGCCTAACTTATGGGCCAACCTGCTAAGCCCCAACGTGGAAATTTGATCGATAACGCTTGTTGTATTGGGCGATCTCTTAAGCCTCATACGTTTAAGATGACATGTTGTACTTGAGGGTATAATTGATCCGTTGCATTCTAAAAGGACCTCGGGGATATGAGGAAGGAGGCTGAACTGGCAGAGCTCAGCTCGGCCCAAAGATATATGGGGCTCTGAGGATGCCTTGGAGATTTCAAGGGCTAAATATTAATACATTGGTCCGACGTGTCTTAAGACAGGTCGGAACTAAATGTAGGCGTAAAATTAGGGTTTTTAGGGGATCCGATCCTAACCTAATGATGAGTCTGACACCAAATCGTAACGGAATCCCGGATTTTACGGAAACCCTAATCCTAGCTAAGGTATAAAAAGCCCAGGTCCAGGTTCATTCTAAACCTAATCTCATTTTTTACTGTTACATTGCTCTTTCTCTCTCTTGCCTTTTGCTTCTCTTCCAAGTCACTGACTTAAGCATCGGAGAGGGTACGCCGGAGCCCCCTCCCCCCTTGTGCAGGTTTTGCGGAGGAGCTCAGCTTGGAAGTCGATCGGCGAGAGGAGGACATTTTTGGGAGCAACCAATATAATATTTATAATTTTTTATGATGTTAAAGAGTTCACAAATTTTCATAAAAAAATCCTGTATTTGAAAAAATAAAATCAGAGCGTTAATTTGTTTAAAGTTGCCTTTTTATACTATCAATCTTTATAATTTAAATTTTGTTCTCATGTTTTTTTCTTAAAGAATTGTGTATATCAAACTTAGCCCCAATTAATCTCACTTAGGCTCTAAATTCCTCTTGTCCACCTACGTAATCCGGCTCAGTCCCGCATAACTTCACCCAGCTAGTTCCGCATATACAATAATAGAGGTGGCAAAATCCAGCCCGCCGGCTCGAGGTTTGGATTGAGTTAGGCCGTATTTTTCAGACCCAAAAAAAGTCGGGCCTATTTGGCCTGACCCGGTTGTCCTGTGGGTCGGGCTTGGTCTGACTTTTGGCCCGACCTAAAAATATTTGTATATGCATATCATATACGGACTGGACTAGGCCAAACCTTCCTACGTTGGCTGGCCCAAAAAATTCAAAAGCCCGATGGTCTCGTTCGGCCCGACCCATTGCTACCTCTAGGCACTAGACCGCAATCTGACACTTGCCTGACACATTCTAGAACATTTATCTCAAAGATATTACCTCCCCAAACATTTCTAAAATTATGTACTAATATTGGCCTGCAATGTGCTACAGACATATTTCATCACTCCCTACGTTAGTACGTTAGAATATAAAAGGTCGTCTTTCCTTTTTCTTTTACCTCTATTTATCTTCTCCTGTTGGTGTCGTAGCATGCTTTTCTTGACAACAAAGATTGATAGAGAGGTTTTCCACTTTCTATCTCACTCACATAGTCACATTTTAAATCATACTCAAAATATGCAAGTTTCTTCCATACAGTTTTATGAGTGGCGTATATGGATCTCTTAGATTGATTTCTTACCAGCAGATACGACCGGAGTTAAGAATTTTAATTTAAGGAGGAAAAATAGGAAAAAATCGACAAATATGATTTTTAATCAAATGAAGGGAAATTTTTATTTTAAAGATAAAATAAAAAAATTATATAGATATGATGGAAAAACTAGCCCTCCCAATCGATGTTGAAAGCAAAAGAAAAATATTGGGGTGTCTACCCGTCACGAAAGTTGGAGTATGAGAATAAAAAGACAAAAAATATCGTATAAATTCTAACTAAATTTTTTTTTTCAATACCATTTAATTTCCTTTTGTTTACCCTCCAAAATCTTCCTTATTTTATCAACATCATTATATAAAGTCACTAATTTTAACTTGCAACTGGACATGATGCACCCTCTTTAATTTCAATTAGATTTCTTAACACCAATTTCAAGAAATATTCAAGATATGATTGTTTCGCATATATTTTGTACTTTGAGTGGTCAAAAGTTGCAAGATATAAAGGCTATTCATATATAATTTTTTTTTATAACCGATATTTAATGATTCGATATGACTAGTCCTCGAAAAACAGTCTCGACTCCTCAGGAACCGCCTCATATAAACTGCGAGAATGACAATGGCTTCCAGTTTCCTAATATCCTCAACGACTACCGCGCAGAAGGAGTCGTCTCCCAAACGATTACTCCATGCTGGACTCCCCTCTATCCAGCCGCGAGGTTCCCACCGAGTTCTGCTGCCTCCCGCACAAGGAGTCGTCCCCAAGTGATTGCGCCATGCTTGGACTCCTCTCTATCCGGGCCGCAGATTCCCACCATATTCCAACCTTCCATGCACATTGATGCCCCTCCCTAAATATTAATTGTTCCACTATTAATGCGCCCCAAGAGCTCGAACACTTGACCTCTCCAAAGAGAAGCCAAATGTTACATCACCTTACCAATTGGTTTAGAATCATACTGGATTACTCTTTATATATATATATATATATATATATATATATATATATATATAATATACTGATATCATATATAGTATGTATGCTTGGAATTTTTAACACTTTCTTCATCGAGGTTGAGTTATACTTAGTTGTCTGGTGTCCCCACAAACACAATATTGAGTATTGACTTGGTGATTGGAATTTTATACTTTGGCATGTTTTCAAAAGAGAAGTTATGTGATTGGCTGATAGCGTATATAGGCGTGCTAAGACTATATATGAACCCTATATACTAAAAAAAAAACAAACCGCCAAACGTCTTCTCCCGAAGAAATTTGTACACGTGTCAACACCTTATTCTTCTTAATCCATGTGTCACCTTTATATTTAGCCACGTGTCAAACTATGGCACCACTTTATTCTTCCAATTATAAATTGATTTACTATATCAATTTACTATCAATTTATCATCAACTTAATAATTAAATTTCCTATTTTCGTATATAACTATTAAAATATAATCAAATATTTAATCAGCAAATTAAATAATCCCAAAAATCAAGGATATAAAATTAGAAAGTTATTTTTGAGTTTGCAAATTAATTATAATTTAAATATTATTATGATACAAAAAAAGGATATAATTTCAATTATTATCTCTAATACTTATTATACTTTTAATTGTGATTTAAATCATTTACGGGGTATAATAATTATATTAAATATCTTTTTTAAGCATGTCAATGATTCATTATTTTTACCATAACTAATTTATTAGCTTTTGTGCAAAAGCAAACTATGGCCAAGTATTTGAAATTAGCACAAATAAATAATTTTATAGATATTTTTCCTTTTCCAGAAAATATTCAAAGATTAAAATTGCAACTTTTCAACTATTTAAAACTAATACGGCTTGAAAATTCGTTGTTGTGACGAGTATGTTACACTTTCAAATAGAACAAATAATGTAGTTTACAAATAAATTTTTTAGAATTTGAAGTGAACGATTGTATGATACTCTTCTAAATTTTGAATTTCTTTAAAGCGCCACATGTCTTTTCCTGGGCAATTTGGTACACGTGTCAACACCTTATTCTTTCTAATCCATGTGTCGCCTTTATATTTAGCCACATGTCAAACTATGGCACCACTTTATTATTCCAATTATAAATTGATTTACTATACCAATTTACTATCAATTTATCATCAACTTAATAATTAAATTTCCTATTTTCGTATATAACTATTAAAATATAATCAAATATTTAATCAACAAATTAAATAATCCCAAAAATCAAGGATATAAATTAGAAAGTTATTTTTGAGTTTGCAAATTAATTATAATTTAAATATTATTATGATACAAAAAAAGGATATAATTTCAATTATTATCTCTAATGCTTATTATACTTTTAATTGTGATTTAAATCATTTACGGGTATAATAATTATATTAAATATTTTTTAAGCATGTCAATGATTCATTATTTTTACCATAACTAATTTATTAGCTTTTGTGCAAAAGCAAACTATGGTCAAGTATTTGAAATTAGCACAAATAAATAATTTTATAGATATTTTTCCTTTTCCAGAAAACATTCAAAGATTAAAATTGCACCTTTTCAACTATTTAAAACTAATACGGCTTGAAAATTCGTTATTGTGATGAGTATATTACACTTTCAAATAGAACAAATAATGTAGTTTACAAATAAGTTTTTTAGAATTTGAAGTGAACGATTGTATGATACTCTTCTAAATTTTGAATTTCTTTAAACTGCCACATGTCTTCTCCTGAGCAATTTGGTACACGTGTCAACACCTTATTCTTCCTAATCCATGTGTCACCTTTATATTTAGCCACGTGTCAAACGGTGGCACCACTTTATTCTTCCAATTATAAATTGATTTACTATATCAATTTACTATCAATTTATCATCAACTTAATAATTAAATTTCCTATTTTCGTATATAACTATTAAAATATAATCAAATATTTAATCAAGCAAATGAATTAATCCCAAAAATCAAGGATATAAAATTAGAAAGTTATTTTTGAGTTTGCAAATTAATTATAATTTAAATATTATTATGATACAAAAAAAGGATATAATTTCAATTATTATCTCTAATACTTATTATACTTTTAATTGTGATTTAAATCATTTACGGGGTATAATAATTATATTAAATATCTTTTTAAGCATGTCAATGATTCATTATTTTTACCATAACTAATTTATTAGCTTTTGTGCAAAAGCAAACTATGGCCAAGTATTTGAAATTAGCACAAATAAATAATTTTATAGATATTTTTCCTTTTCGAGAAAACATTCAAAGATTAAAATTGCAACTTTTCAACTATTTAAAACTAATACGGCTTGAAATTCGTTGTTGTGACGAGTATGTTACACTTTCAAATAGAACAAATAATGTAGTTTACAAATAAGTTTTTTAGAATTTGAAGTGAACGATTGTATGATACTCTTCTAAATTTTGAATTTCTTTAAACCGCCACATGTCTTTTCTGGGCAATTTGGTACACGTGTCAACACCTTATTCTTTCTAATCCATGTGTCGCTTTATATTTAGCCACGTGTCAAACTATGGCACCACTTTATTATTCCAATTATAAATTGATTTACTATACCAATTTACTATCAATTTATCATCAACTTAATAATTAAATTTCCTATTTTCGTATATAACAATTAAAATATAATCAAATATTTAATCAGCAAATTAAGTAATCCCAAAAATTAAGGATATAAATTAGAAAGTTATTTTTGAGTTTGCAAATTAATTATAATTTAAATATTATTATGATACAAAAAAAGGATATAATTTCAATTATTATCTCTAATGCTTATTATACTTTTAATTGTGATTTAAATCATTTACGGGGTATAATAATTATATTAAATATCTTTTTTAAGCATGTCAATGATTCATTATTTTTACCATAACTAATTTATTAGCTTTTGTGCAAAAGCAAACTATGGTCAAGTATTTGAAATTAGCACAAATAAATAATTTTATAGATATTTTTCCTTTTCCAGAAAACATTCAAAGATTAAAATTGCACCTTTTCAACTATTTAAAACTAATACGGCTTGAAAATTCGTTGTTGTGACGAGTATATTACACTTTCAAATAGAACAAATAATGTAGTTTACAAATAAATTTTTAGAATTTGAAGTGAACGATTGTATGATACTCTTCTAAATTTTGAATTTCTTTAAACTGCCACATGTCTTCTCCTGAGCAATTTGGTACACGTGTCAACACCTTATTCTTCCTAATCCATGTGTCACCTTTATATTTAGCCACGTGTCAAACGGTGGCACCACTTTATTCTTCCAATTATAAATTGATTTACTATATCAATTTACTATCAATTTATCATCAACTTAATAATTAAATTTCCTATTTTCGTATATAACTATTAAAATATAATCAAATATTTAATCAAGCAAATGAATTAATCCCAAAAATCAAGGATATAAAATTAGAAAGTTATTTTTGAGTTTGCAAATTAATTATAATTTAAATATTATTATGATACAAAAAAAGGATATAATTTCAATTATTATCTCTAATACTTATTATACTTTTAATTGTGATTTAAATCATTTACGGGGTATAATAATTATATTAAATATCTTTTAAGCATGTCAATGATTCATTATTTTTACCATAACTAATTTATTAGCTCTTGTGCAAAAGCAAACTATGGCCAAGTATTTGAAATTAGCACAAATAAATAATTTTATAGATATTTTTCCTTTTCCAGAAAACATTCAAAGATTAAAATTGCAACTTTTCAACTATTTAAAACTAATACGGCTTGAAAATTCGTTGTTGTGACGAGTATGTTACACTTTCAAATAGAACAAATAATGTAGTTTACAAATAAGTTTTTTAGAATTTGAAGTGAACGATTGTATGATACTCTTCTAAATTTTGAATTTCTTTAAACCGCCACATGTCTTTCCTGGGCAATTTGGTACACGTGTCAACACCTTATTCTTTCTAATCCATGTGTCGCCTTTATATTTAGCCACGTGTCAAACTATGGCACCACTTTATTATTCCAATTATAAATTGATTTACTATATCAATTTACTATCAATTTATCATCAACTTAATAATTAAATTTCCTATTTTCGTATATAACTATTAAAATATAATCAAATATTTAATCAGCAAATTAAATAATCCCAAAAATCAAGGATATAAATTAGAAAGTTATTTTTGAGTTTGCAAATTAATTATAATTTAAATATTATTATGATACAAAAAAAAGGATATAATTTCAATTATTATCTCTAATGCTTATTATACTTTTAATTGTGATTTAAATCATTTACGATT
Organism: Rehmannia glutinosa; assembly: GCA_016081115.2. NCBI lineage: Eukaryota > Viridiplantae > Streptophyta > Magnoliopsida > Lamiales > Orobanchaceae > Rehmannia > Rehmannia glutinosa. The sequence continues at coordinate 43,276 of JABTTQ020000256.1, forward strand.
GTATAATAATTATATTAAATATTTTTTAAGCATGTCAATGATTCATTATTTTTACCATAACTAATTTATTAGCTTTTGTGCAAAAGCAAACTATAGTCAAGTATTTGAAATTAGCACAAATAAATAATTTTATAGATATATTTCCTTTTCCGAGAAAATATTCAAAGATTAAAATTGCACCTTTTCAACTATTTAAAACTAATACGGCTTGAAAATTCGTTGTTGTGACGAGTATATTACACTTTCAAATAGAACAAATAATGTAGTTTACAAATAAAATTTTTAGAATTTGAAGTGAACGATTGTATGATACTCTTCTAAATTTTGAATTTCTTTAAACTGCCACATGTCTTCTCCTGAGCAATTTGGTACACGTGTCAACACCTTATTCTTCCTAATCCATGTGTCACCTTTATATTTAGCCACGTGTCAAACGGTGGCACCACTTTATTCTTCCAATTATAAATTGATTTACTATATCAATTTACTATCAATTTATCATCAACTTAATAATTAAATTTCCTATTTTCGTATATAACTATTAAAATATAATCAAATATTTAATCAGCAAATTAAATAATCCCAAAAATCAAGGATATAAAATTAGAAAGTTATTTTTGAGTTTGCAAATTAATTATAATTTAAATATTATTATGATACAAAAAAAAGGATATAATTTCAATTATTATCTCTAATGCTTATTATACTTTTAATTGTGATTTAAATCATTTACGGGTATAATAATTATATTAAATATTTTTTAAGCATGTCAATGATTCATTATTTTTACCATAACTAATTTATTAGCTTTTGTGCAAAAGCAAACTATGGTCAAGTATTTGAAATTAGCACAAATAAATAATTTTATAGATATATTTCCTTTTCGTAAAATATTCAAAGATTAAAATTGCACCTTTTCAACTATTTAAAACTAATACGGCTTGAAAATTCGTTGTTGTGACGAGTATATTACACTTTCAAATAGAACAAATAATGTAGTTTACAAATAAATTTTTTAGAATTTGAAGTGAACGATTGTATGATACTATTCTAAATTTTGAATTTCTTTAAACCGCCACATGTCTTCTCCTGAGCAATTTGGTACACGTGTCAACACCTTATTCTTCCTAATCCATGTGTCACCTTTATATTTAGCCACGTGTCAAACGGTGGCACCACTTTATTCTTCCAATTATAAATTGATTTACTATATCAATTTATCATCAACTTAATAATTAAATTTCCTATTTTCGTATATAACTATTAAAATATAATCAAATATTTAATCAGCAAATTAAATAATCTCAAAAATCAAGGATATAAAATTAGAAAGTTATTTTTGAGTTTGCAAATTAATTATAATTTAAATATTTTTATTATACAAAAAAGGATGTAATTTCAATTATTATCTCTAATACTTATTATACTTTTAATTGTGATTTAAATCATTTACGGGGTATAATAATTATATTAAATATCTTTTTAAGCATGTCAATGATTCATTATTTTTACCATAACTAATTTATTAGCTTATGTGCAAAAGCAAACTATGGTCAAGTATTTGAAATTAGCACAAATAAATAATTTTATAGATATATTTCCTTTTCCAGAAAATATTCAAAGATTAAAATTGCACCTTTTCAACTATTTTAAACTAATACGGCTTGAAAATTCGTTGTTGTGACGAGTATATTACACTTTCAAATAGAACAAATAATGTAGTTTACAAATAAATTTTTAGAATTTGAAGTGAACGATTGTATGATACTCTTCTAAATTTTGAATTTCTTTAAACGTCACATGTCTTCTCCTGGGCAATTTGGTACACGTGTCAACACCTTATTCTTCCTAATCCATGTGTCACCTTTATATTTAGCCACGTGTCAAACGGTGGCACCACTTTATTCTTCCAATTATAAATTGATTTACTATATCAATTTACTATCAATTTATCATCAACTTAATAATTAAATTTCCTATTTTCGTATATAACTATTAAAATATAATCAAATATTTAATGAGCAAATTAAATAATCTCAAAAATCAAGGATATAAAATTAGAAAGATATTTTTGAGTTTGCAAATTAATTATAATTTAAATATTATTATTATACAAAAAAGGATATAATTTCAATTATTATCTCTAATACTTATTATACTTTTAATTGTGATTTAAACCATTTACGGGGTATAATAATTATATTAAATATCTTTTTAAGCATGTCAATGATTCATTATTTTTACCATAACTAATTTATTAGCTTTTGTGCAAAAGCAAACTATGGTCAAGTATTTGAAATTAGCACAAATAAATAATTTTATAGATATATTTCCTTTTCGGAAAATATTCAAAGATTAAAATTGCACCTTTTCAACTATTTAAAACTAATACGGCTTGAAAATTCGTTGTTGTGTGAGTATATTACACTTTCAAATAGAACAAATAATGTAGTTTACAAATAAATTTTTTAGAATTTGAAGTGAACGATTGTATGATACTATTCTAAATTTTGAATTTCTTTAAACCGCCACATGTCTTCTCCTGGACAATTTGGTACACGTGTCAACACCTTATTCTTCCTAATCCATGTGTCACCTTTATATTTAGCCACGTGTCAAACGGTGGCACCACTTTATTCTTCCAATTATAAATTGATTTACTATATCAATTTACTATCAATTTATCATCAACTTAATAATTAAATTTCCTATTTTCGTATATAACTATTAAAATATAATCAAATATTTAATGAGCAAATTAAATAATCTCAAAAATCAAGGATATAAAATTAGAAAGTTATTTTTGAGTTTGCAAATTAATTATAATTTAAATATTTTTATTATACAAAAAAAGGATATAATTTCAATTATTATCTCTAATACTTATTATACTTTTAATTGTGATTTAAATCATTTACTGGGTATAATAATTATATTAAATATCTTTTTAAGCATGTCAATGATTCATTATTTTTACCATAACTAATTTATTAGCTTATGTGCAAAAGCAAACTATGGTCAAGTATTTGAAATTAGCACAAATAAATAATTTTATAGATATATTTCCTTTTCGAGAAAATATTCAAAGATTAAAATTGCACCTTTTCAACTATTTTAAACTAATACGGCTTGAAAATTCGTTGTTGTGACGAGTATATTACACTTTCAAATAGAACAAATAATGTAGTTTACAAATAAATATTTTAGAATTTGAAGTGAACGATTGTATGATACTCTTCTAAATTTTGAATTTCTTTAAACTGCCACATGTCTTCTCCTGAGCAATTTGGTACACGTGTCAACACCTTATTCTTCCAAATCCATGTGTCACCTTTATATTTAGCCACGTGTCAAACGGTGGCACCACTTAATTCTTCCAATTATAAATTGATTTACTATATCAATTTACTATCAATTTATCATCAACTTAATAATTAAATTTCCTATTTTCGTATATAACTATTAAAATATAATCAAATATTTAATGAGCAAATTAAATAATCTCAAAAATCAAGGATATAAAATTAGAAAGTTATTTTTGAGTTTGCAAATTAATTATAATTTAAATATTATTATTATACAAAAAAAGGATATAATTTCAATTATTATCTCTAATACTTATTATACTTTTAATTGTGATTTAAATCATTTACGGGGTATAATAATTATATTAAATATCTTTTTAAGCATGTCAATGATTCATTATTTTTACCATAACTAATTTATTAGTTTTTTTGCAAAAGCAAACTACGGCCAAGTATTTGAAATTAGCACAAATAAATAATTTTATAGATATTTTTCCTTTTCTAGAAAAAAATTCAAAGATTAAAATTGCACCTTTTCAACTATTTAAAACTAATACGGCTTGAAAATTCGTTGTTGTGACGAGTATATTACACTTTCAAATAGAACAAATAATGTAGTTTACAAATAAATTTTTAGAATTTGAAGTAAACGATTGTATGATACTCTTCTAAATTTTGAATTTCTTTAAACCGCCACATGTCTTCTCCCGAGCAAATTTGATACACGTGTCAACACCTTATTCTTCCTAATCCATGTGTCACCTTTATATTTAGCAACGTGTCAAACTATGGCACCACTTTATTCTTCCAATTATAAATTGATTTACTATATCAATTTACTATCAATTTATCATCAACTTAATAATTAAATTTCCTATTTTCGTATATAACTATTAAAATATAATCAAATATTTAATCAGCAAATTAAATAATCCCAAAAATCAAGGATATAAAATTAGAAAGTTATTTTTGAGTTTGCAAATTAATTATAATTTAAATATTATTATGATACAAAAAAGGATATAATTTCAATTATTATCTCTAATGCTTATTATACTTTTAATTGTGATTTAAATCATTTACGGGGTATAATAATTATATTAAATATCTTTTTAAGCATGTCAATGATTCATTATTTTTACCATAACTAATTTATTAGCTTTTGTGCAAAAGCAAACTATGGCCAAGTATTTGAAATTAGCACAAATAAATAATTTTATAGATATTTTTCCTTTTCCGTAAAAACATTCAAAGATTAAAATTGCACCTTTTCAACTATTTAAAACTAATACGGCTTGAAAATTCGTTGTTGTGACAAGTATATTACACTTTCAAATAGAACAAATAATGTAGTTTACAAATAAATTTTTAGAATTTGAAGTGAACGATTGTATGATACTCCTCTAAATTTTGAATTTCTTTAAACCGCCACATGTCTTCTCTTCCCGAGCAATTTGGTACACGTGTCAACACCTTATTCTTCCTAATCCATGTGTCACCTTTATATTTAGCCACGTGTCAAACGGTGGCACCACTTTATTCTTCCAATTATAAATTGATTTACTATATCAATTTACTATCAATTTATCATCAACTTAATAATTAAATTTCCTATTTTCGTATATAACTATTAAAATATAATCAAATATTTAATCAAAGAAATGAATTAATCCCAAAAATCAAGGATATAAAATTAGAAAGTTATTTTTGAGTTTGCAAATTAATTATAATTTAAATATTATTATGATACAAAAAAGGATATAATTTCAATTATTATCTCTAATACTTATTATACTTTTAATTGTGATTTAAATCATTTACGGGGTATAATAATTATATTAAATATCTTTTTTAAGCATGTCAATGATTCATTATTTTTACCATAACTAATTTATTAGCTCTTGTGCAAAAGCAAACTATGGCCAAGTATTTGAAATTAGCACAAATAAATAATTTTATAGATATTTTTCCTTTTCCGTAAAAACATTCAAAGATTAAAATTGCAACTTTTCAACTATTTAAAACTAATACGGCTTGAAATTCGTTGTTGTGACGAGTATGTTACACTTTCAAATAGAACAAATAATGTAGTTTACAAATAAGTTTTTTAGAATTTGAAGTGAACGATTGTATGATACTCTTCTAAATTTTGAATTTCTTTAAACTGCCACATGTCTTCTCCTGAGCAATTTGGTACACGTGTCAACACCTTATTCTTCCTAATCCATGTGTCGCCTTTATATTTAGCCACGTGTCAAACTATGGCACCACTTTATTCTTCCAATTATAAATTGATTTACTATATCAATTTACTATCAATTTATCATCAACTTAATAATTAAATTTCCTATTTTCGTATATAACTATTAAAATATAATCAAATATTTAATCAGCAAATTAAATAATCCCAAAAATCAAGGATATAAATTAGAAAGTTATTTTTGAGTTTGCAAATTAATTATAATTTAAATATTATTATGATACAAAAAAAGGATATAATTTCAATTATTATCTCTAATGCTTATTATACTTTTAATTGTGATTTAAATCATTTACGATTGTATAATAATTATATTAAATATTTTTTAAGCATGTCAATGATTCATTATTTTTACCATAACTAATTTATTAGCTTTTGTGCAAAAGCAAACTATGGTCAAGTATTTGAAATTAGCACAAATAAATAATTTTATAGATATATTTCCTTTTCCAGAAAACATTCAAAGATTAAAATTGCACCTTTTCAACTATTTAAAACTAATACGGCTTGAAAATTCGTTGTTGTGACGAGTATATTACACTTTCAAATAGAACAAATAATGTAGTTTACAAATAAATTTTTAGAATTTGAAGTGAACGATTGTATGATACTCTTCTAATTTTGAATTTCTTTAAACTGCCACATGTCTTCTCCTGAGCAATTTGGTACACGTGTCAACACCTTATTCTTCCTAATCCATGTGTCACCTTTATATTTAGCCACGTGTCAAACGGTGGCACCACTTTATTCTTCCAATTATAAATTGATTTACTATATCAATTTACTATCAATTTATCATCAACTTAATAATTAAATTTCCTATTTTCGTATATAACTATTAAAATATAATCAAATATTTAATCAGCAAATTAAATAATCCCAAAAATCAAGGATATAAATTAGAAAGTTATTTTTGAGTTTGCAAATTAATTATAATTTAAATATTATTATGATACAAAAAAAGGATATAATTTCAATTATTATCTCTAATGCTTATTATACTTTTAATTGTGATTTAAATCATTTACGGGGTATAATAATTATATTAAATATCTTTTTTAAGCATGTCAATGATTCATTATTTTTACCATAACTAATTTATTAGCTTTTGTGCAAAAGCAAACTATGGTCAAGTATTTGAAATTAGCACAAATAAATAATTTTATAGATATATTTCCTTTCTTAAAATATTCAAAGATTAAAATTGCACCTTTTCAACTATTTAAAACTAATACGGCTTGAAAATTCGTTGTTGTGACGAGTATATTACACTTTCAAATAGAACAAATAATGTAGTTTACAAATAAATTTTTAGAATTTGAAGTGAACGATTGTATGATACTATTCTAAATTTTGAATTTCTTTAAACCGCCACATGTCTTCTCCCTGGACAATTTGGTACACGTGTCAACACCTTATTCTTCCTAATCCATGTGTCACCTTTATATTTAGCCACGTGTCAAACGGTGGCACCACTTTATTCTTCCAATTATAAATTGATTTACTATATCAATTTACTATCAATTTATCATCAACTTAATAATTAAATTTCCTATTTTCGTATATAACTATTAAAATATAATCAAATATTTAATCAGCAAATTAAATAATCTCAAAAATCAAGGATATAAAATTAGAAAGTTATTTTTGAGTTTGCAAATTAATTATAATTTAAATATTTTTATTATACAAAAAAAGGATGTAATTTCAATTATTATCTCTAATACTTATTATACTTTTAATTGTGATTTAAATCATTTACGGGGTATAATAATTATATTAAATATCTTTTTTAAGCATGTCAATGATTCATTATTTTTACCATAACTAATTTATTAGCTTTTGTGAAAAAGCAAAATATGGTCAAGTATTTGAAATTAGCACGAATAAATAATTTTATAGATATTTTTCCTTTTCTAGAAAAAAATTCAAAGATTAAAATTGCACCTTTTCAACTATTTAAAACTAATACGGCTTGAAAATTCGTTGTTGTGACGAGTATATTACACTTTCAAATAGAACAAATAATGTAGTTTACAAATAAATTTTTAGAATTTGAAGTAAACGATTGTATGATACTCTTCTAAATTTTGAATTTCTTTAAACGCCACATGTCTTCTCCCGAGCAAATTTGATACACGTGTCAACACCTTATTCTTCCTAATCCATGTGTCACCATTATATTTAGCCACGTGTCAAACTATGGCACCATTTTATTCTTCCAATTATAAATTGATTTACTATATCAATTTACTATCAATTTATCATCAACTTAATAATTAAATTTCCTATTTTCGTATATAACTATTAAAATATAATCAAATATTTAATCAGCAAATTAAATAATCCCAAAAATCAAGGATATAAAATTAGAAAGTTATTTTTGAGTTTGCAAATTAATTATAATTTAAATATTATTATGATACAAAAAAAGGATATAATTTCAATTATTATCTTTAATACTTATTATACTTTTAATTGTGATTTAAATCATTACGGGGGTATAATAATTATATTAAATATCTTTTTTAAGCATGTCAATGATTCATTATTTTTACCATAACTAATTTATTAGCTTTTGTGCAAAAGCAAACTATGGCCAATTATTTGAAATTAGCACAAATAAATAATTTTATAGATATTTTTCCTTTTCCAGAAAACATTCAAAGATTAAAATTGCACCTTTTCAACTATTTAAAACTAATACGGCTTGAAAATTCGTTGTTGTGACGAGTATATTACACTTTCAAATAGAACAAATAATGTAGTTTACAAATAAATTTTTAGAATTTGAAGTGAACGATTGTATGATACTCTTCTAAATTTTGAATTTTTTTAAAGCGCCACATGTCTTCTCCTGAGCAATTTGGTACACGTGTCAACACCTTATTCTTCCTAATCCATGTGTCACCTTTATATTTAGCCACGTGTCAAACTATGGCACCACTTTATTCTTCCAATTATAAATTGATTTACTATATCAATTTACTATCAATTTATCATCAACTTAATAATTAAATTTCCTATTTTCGTATATAACTATTAAAATATAATCAAATATTTAATCAACAAATTAAATAATCCCAAAAATCAAGGATATAAAATTAGAAAGTTATTTTTGAGTTTGCAAATTAATTATAATTTAAATATTATTATTATACAAAAAAAGGATATAATTTCAATTATTATCTCTAATGCTTATTATACTTTTAATTGTGATTTAAATCATTTACGGGGTATAATAATTATATTAAATATCTTTTTAAGCATGTCAATGATTCATTATTTTTACCATAACTAATTTATTAGCTTTTGTGCAAAAGCAAACTATGGCCAAGTATTTGAAATTAGCACAAATAAATAATTTTATAGATATTTTTCCTTTTCCAGAAAACATTCAAAGATTAAAATTGCACCTTTTCAACTATTTAAAACTAATACGGCTTGAAAATTCGTTGTTGTGACGAGTATGTTACACTTTCAAATAGAACAAATAATGTAGTTTACAAATAAGTTTTTTAGAATTTGAAGTGAACGATTGTATGATACTCTTCTAAATTTTGAATTTCTTTAAACTGCCACATGTCTTCTCCTGAGCAATTTGGTACACGTGTCAACACCTTATTCTTCCTAATCCATGTGTCGCCTTTATATTTAGCCACGTGTCAAACTATGGCACCACTTTATTCTTCCAATTATAAATTGATTTACTATATCAATTTACTATCAATTTATCATCAACTTAATAATTAAATTTCCTATTTTCGTATATAACTATTAAAATATAATCAAATATTTAATCAGCAAATTAAATAATCCCAAAAATCAAGGATATAAAATTAGAAAGTTATTTTTGAGTTTGCAAATTAATTATAATTTAAATATTATTATGATACAAAAAAAGGATATAATTTCAATTATTATCTCTAATGCTTATTATACTTTTAATTGTGATTTAAATCATTTACGGGGTATAATAATTATATTAAATATCTTTTTAAGCATGTCAATGATTCATTATTTTTACCATAACTAATTTATTAGCTTTTGTGCAAAAGCAAACTATGGTCAAGTATTTGAAATTAGCACAAATAAATAATTTTATAGATATTTTTCCTTTTCGAGAAAACATTCAAAGATTAAAATTGCACCTTTTCAACTATTTAAAACTAATACGGCTTGAAAATTCGTTGTTGTGACGAGTATGTTACACTTTCAAATAGAACAAATAATGTAGTTTACAAATAAGTTTTTTAGAATTTGAAGTAAACGATTGTATGATACTCTTCTAAATTTTGAATTTTTTTAGTATTTTTAATTATATTTTGAATCTCTTATAACTATCAGAGTTATAAGAGATTTGGTACACGTGTCAACACCTTATTCTTCCTAATCCATGTGTCACCTTTATATTTAGCCACGTGTCAAACTATGGCACCACTTTATTCTTCCAATTATAAATTGATTTACTATATCAATTTACTATCAATTTATCATCAACTTAATAATTAAATTTCCTATTTTCGTATATAACTATTAAAATATAATCAAATATTTAATCAGCAAATTAAATAATCCCAAAAATCAAGGATATAAAATTAGAAAGTTATTTTTGAGTTTGCAAATTAATTATAATTTAAATATTATTATGATACAAAAAAAGGATATAATTTCAATTATTATCTCTAATACTTATTATACTTTTAATTGTGATTTAAATCATTTACGGGGTATAATAATTATATTAAATATCTTTTTTAAGCATGTCAATGATTCATTATTTTTACCATAACTAATTTATTAGCTTTTGTGCAAAAGCAAACTATGGCCAAGTATTTGAAATTAGCACAAATAAATAATTTTATAGATATTTTTCCTTTTCCAGAAAACATTCAAAGATTAAAATTGCAACTTTTCAACTATTTAAAACTAATACGGCTTGAAAATTCGTTGTTGTGACGAGTATGTTACACTTTCAAATAGAACAAATAATGTAGTTTACAAATAAGTTTTTTAGAATTTGAAGTGAACGATTGTATGATACTCTTCTAAATTTTGAATTTATTTAAACCGCCACGTCTTCTCGAGCAATTTGGTACACGTGTCAACACCTTATTCTTCCTAATCCATGTGTCGCCTTTATATTTAGCCACGTGTCAAACTATGGCACCACTTTATTCTTCCAATTATAAATTGATTTATAATATCAATTTACTATCAATTTATCATCAACTTAATAATTAAATTTCCTATTTTCGTATATAACTATTAAAATATAATCAAATATTTAATCAACAAATTAAATAATCCCAAAAATCAAGGATATAATATTAGAAAGTTATTTTTGAGTTTGCAAATTAATTATAATTTAAATATTATTATGATACAAAAAAAGGATATAATTTCAATTATTATCTCTAATACTTATTATACTTTTAATTGTGATTTAAATCATTTACTGGGTATAATAATTGTATTAAATATCTTTTTAAGCATGTCAATGATTCATTATTTTTACCATAACTAATTTATTAGCTTTTGTGCAAAAGCAAACTATGGCCAAGTATTTGAAATTAGCACAAATATATAATTTTAAAGATATTTTTCCTTTTCGTAAAAACATTCAAAGATTAAAATTGCACCTTTTCAACTATATAAAACTAATACGGTTTGAAAATTCGTTGTTGTGACGAGTATGTTACACTTTCAAATAGAACAAATAATGTAGTTTACAAATAAGTTTTTAGAATTTGAAGTGAACGGTTTGTATGATACTCTTCTAAATTTTTAATTTCTTTAAAGCGCCACATGTCTTCTCCCGAGCAATTTGGTACACGTGTCAACACCTTATTCTTCCTAATCCATGTTAGTCCAAGTGGCTACGATAATCTAGAGGGGGTGAATAGATTATCTCGGTTTTTCGATTTTGCCCTCTTTTTGAATAATCAACCAAAGACGAGAATGTAAATGCGGAAATAAAACAACACTCGTCGATTTAAAGAGGTTCAACCCACCTAGGGCCTAATCCTCTACCACCCCAAGATCTCAGGGATGGATTTCAAAAAGAAAGAAAAGATTTTATTAATTTACCAAAAATTAATACAACACCTTGAGGATTACCACAACCCTCCTTCACCACTTTGAGGATTACCACAATCCTCTTACACCACCTTGAGGATTACCACAACCCTCTTACAACACCTTGAGGATTACCACAACCCTCTTACAACACCTTTGAAGATTACCACAACCTTCAAACACCTATCACCTAGATCACCCAAGTGTATTCTTACCACAAGAATACTCACAAGGATGTCTTGTGTTGAATGATGACCAAAATCAAGATTACAACTCAATAATGATTGATACAATATGAGTGCAAGTGTAATCAAGAATTGAAAGCCTAGACCTCAAATTTGTGCAAGTGAAAGTGCTAAGGCTAATACAACAAGATATATGAAAGTGTTTGCTTTGTTTGCTCTTTGCTTGTATGGAGTGTTGTATCTTGTTGCTTGAATGAAGCCTCTATTTATAGGAGAGGTCTTGGCTTTGATTTCCGGACATTGGCTCCTCCTTGGGGAGTGATTTGCTGCAAAAGAAACCATTTAAAATCATCAATATAGCTGTTAGAAATCAATCCCACAAAATAGGGAAAAGTCGTGCAAAACGCAAGCGGATAGTTTCTTCATTCAAACATGGGGTTCGACCGGTCGTGCAGAGATAAGATTGAAATTGAATTCTGCGAATTTTTACACAGGGGACGGTCGAAGAAGTGCGGGTGCGCCGTCGCCTCACCGTGGCCGGTTGCCGCTTGAGCGTTTTAAACGAGAGAAGTGCGGAACAAAATCCAACTTGCAGTGTACAGTCGCCACCGGCCGACCGGTCGACCACACCGTCGCCGCTTCACGGTCGACCGGTCGCCCGCCTTTTTTTCTTACGCCCCATTTTCTCGTTTCAAAACTCAACTCAGTGCGGGTTGCCCTATAGGCGACCGGTCGAGCTCGAAACAAAAGTGTTGTCCAATTTTAAATCGAATATTAACTTCAAGAAATACTCCAAAAAATAGTAAAAACATTTTAGAACGATTGGAAGTGTTGGGACAACATTTAGGGACATTGTTTTGGTATAAAAACTCATTAGAACAAAATCATCAAAATCATGATAAAAACATTTATCTAACAAACTCCCCTTTGATGATTACAAACCAAAACAATTTTCAAGAGGACGATTTCGAAAAACAAAATAATTTTCCGGTTTAAGAGTAAACTATCCGTTTAAAAACATTTTACAAAAGCTCCCCCTATCAACAAGCACATTAAGAAGAAATATTGCATAAGCTAGAAGCACAAGCTTTTACAAAATAAACAATAACTTCATGAGCTTAGAAGCTCCCCTGTCACAAATACTTAATGTCCATGCAAACAAGTCCATATAACAAGTCCATATAAACAATAACTTCATGAGCTTAGAAGCTCCCCTGTCACAAATACTTAATGTCCATGCAAACAAGTCCATATAACAACCATTGGACTAAGTTTTCTTCACAACTTATGGCCTAAACAAGCCATAGCTTATAGCTTCTATTTCGAGCTTTTATTAGCTTCTTTGAGCTAACGAGCCATTTTCATGTTTCTCCCCTTTGGAATCATCAAAAAGAATGTGAGGACAATAAAAACATCATACAAATATATCAAAGTGCGCCAAAGAGACGATTTATCAACCATTGAGCAATTTTAGGCTTAAAAACCAAGGAAAATGGGAGAAATGTATCATGAAGAGTTCATACGCTCGTTTTATTTCCCAAAACATGATCTCGAAGAGTATAGAAGACTTTTGGAAGCGAGAGAATCATGTAGAAGTTGAAATTTTCATTGAAACATTTCATCGAACACATTGTGGGTGTGAAAAATAAAAAGAGTTGTATATAGCCCTTGTAAATGATCCAAGCCAAAAAATTTTCATCACCAAATCATACCAATCATCATACTATACAAAGCATAACAACTAAGCTCATCATGATCATAAAATAATTTTATCAAGTAATATACAAGAAAGGCCATAAACTCGATGGTTCAACCCAATTGAGCAAAGTAAGGAAAATTCTTACCATTTGATCGGAAAAGATGAGCAATGATGATGATAAACATGCTATATAAGGTCCAAGATATAAATGGGATACATGAAAATCAATTTTGAGTGACAATAGTGTGCATTTGGCAAAGGGGACGAAAAATGGCCAAAATGAGTGAAAATGACTAATGTCAAGACGTAACGATTTTAAACCAAAAAAGGCTTAGGGGCGACGGTCGTGGTTGAGGGCGACCGGTCGACGTTGAGGGCGACGGTTGCCTCAACCTCTTCAAATTTGTTTGACAAATTTTTCAAAATCCGAATTTTCAACCAAGAAACCGATTTTTTTCGCCCCTAAGTTTTAAAAACATGCAAAATGCAAACGTAGACCTCATTCAATATGCATTATGCCTAACCGAGCTCGTATTGACGCAAAAAGTCTCGGAAGTTAGCGGTTTTGTAAAAATGTCCGCTAATTGATCTTGAGATGGCACAAACGATATCTCAATTTTTCGTTTTGAAACACAATCCCTTAGAAAATGATGTCGAATCTCAATATGTTTAGTACGGTTATGATGAACCGGGTTTTGAGCAATATTTATAGCGGATACATTATCACAAAAGATAGGTACGTTTTCAAAAGAGCATTTGTAATCCGCTAAGGTTTGTTTCATCCAAAGAAGTTGAGTACAACAAAATGCGGCGGAAATATATTCGCCGGCCGTTGAAAGAGAAACACGTTTTGCTTCTTTGAAAACCAAGAAACTAGGCAATCGCTAAAAATTGACATGATCCTAAGTACTTTTCCGATCATCAATATTACCCGCATAGTCCGAATCACTATAACCTTTAAGAGAAAAGATTTCATTCTTTGGATAAAATAAACCATATTGAATAGTGCCTTTCAAATATCGAAAAATCCGTTTAACGGCACTCATATGAGATTCTTTTGGATTGCTTTGAAAACGAGCACATAGGCATACGGCATGAAGAATGTCCGGTCTACTAGCGGTTAAATAAAGTAAACTACCAATCATACTCGATACTTGGATTCATCAACCGTCTTGCCTTTTTCATCTTTGTCAATTTTGACATTGGTTGCCATAGTGAGTCGAGACGGTTCTTCCTTCTTCAATGCCGAACTTCTTCAAAAGTTCTTTTGTATACTTTGATTGCGAAATATAAATACCTTCTTGGCATTGCTTAATTTGAAGTCCAAGGAAGAAGTTTAGCTCACCCATCATACTCATCTCGAATTCACCTTGCATTAACTTGGAGAATTTCTTGCACAAAGATTCATTAGTAGCACCAAAGATAATATCATCAACATAAATTTGCACAAGTAAACAATCTTGCCCTTTTTCAAAAACAAAGAGTGTAGTATCAACTTTACCTCTTGTAAAACCATTTTGCAAAAGAAAAGAGCTAAGTCTATCATACCATGCACTGGGTGCTTGTTTTAAACCATACAAAGCCTTTTTAAGTTTATAAACATCATTAGGCCTAGAAAAATTTTCAAACCCGGAGGTTGTTTTACATAGACTTCTTCTTGAATAATACCATTTAAGAAAGCGGATTTAACATCCATTTGGTAAAGTTTGAACTTTTTGAAACAAGAATAGGCAAGTAAAAAATACGAATAGCTTCTAAACGTGCTACGGAGCAAAAGTTTCATCATAGTCAATACCTTCTTCTTGACAATACCCTTGAGCTACTAACCTTGCCTTATTTTGAACAATGTTGCCTTGATCATCGAGTTTGTTTGAATACCCATTTAGTACCAATAATTGTTTGAGATGGAGGACAAGGTACTAATTCCCATACATCATTTCTTTCAAATTGATTCAACTCCTCTTGCATTTCCAAAACCAATCTTCATCCTCAATAGCTTCCTTAGCATTTTTAGGCTCTTTTTGAGATATAAGAGCTTTCTCGGCAAAATTCCTTCGAGTCATTACTTTATCAAGGGGATCACCAATAATAAGATCTTTTGGGTGATCTCCTTAAATTTCAATGCTACGGGAAGATTCAAGTATCACCCTATCTTCTTGAGGAACATTTGAACTTGAAGGTTGATCATATGAAATAGAAGGTTTATCATTATGAGCATCACTTTGAACAATAGGTTCAACAATATCCTCTTCATCACTATCGTCATTGGGTATTCTTTCAACACCCGAGGCTTCATTAAATTTGACATGAATAGATTCTTCAACAACCATGCTAGTCTTGTTGTAAACCCGATATGCTTTGCTCTTGGTTGAATACCCCATAAATATACCTTCATCGGCCTTAGGATCAAGTTTGTCCAATTGATCCTTAGTATTCAAAATAAAGCACTTACATCCAAATATTTTGAAATAACTAATATTTGGAGTTCTTCCTTTCCAAAGCTCATATGGAGTTTTATTCATTTTAGGACGAATATAAACTCGGTTAATGACATAGCAAGCGGTACTTACGGCTTCGGCCCAAAAATACTTTGGAAGTGAAAATTCATTGAGCATGGATCGACTCATTTCTTGTAATGTTCGATTTTTCCGTTCGGCTACTCCATTTTGTTGAGGTGTCCTTGGAGCGAGAAATTATGAGCATATCCTTTGGTTTCACAAAATACTCTAAATTCACCGTCAAATTCTCCACCTCGATCGCTTGAATAGACTTGATAGTATCTTCTTTTTCATTCTCAATAAGTCTACACAACTTAACAAACTCATTAACGGCATCGTTTTTATTGGTAAGAAAAAGAGCCAAGTATATCTCGAATAATCATCGACTATAACAAAAGTGTAATGTTTTCCATTTAGACTAGCCGTACCAATATCCCCATACAAATCAAGGTGAAGCAATTGTAGGGGTTTGGTAGTGGAAATTTCATTTTGGGCTTAAAACTACTCTTAACTAATTTGTTCTTTTGACAAGTGTCACATAAGCCAAGATTTTCAAAATTCAATTTGGGTAGTCTTTTACATGTTGGTTTTTGTAAATATTTTTCAAATTCTTGTATCCAACATGTCCGAGTCGCCTATGCCATAAACTCGTTAAATCATTATTTGCGACAAGACAAGAAACATTTTGACTAACCAAATCACTAGTACAAATTTTGTAAAGATTGCCTTTTCTATTTGCTTCACAAATAATATTACCATTTTTAAGAATAAGGCATTTTTCTTTATTAAAAGAAACATCATAATTTGAATCACAAAGTTGGCTAACACTTATCAAATTAAACTTAAGCCCTTCTACTAAAAGAACATTACAAAGAGAAAAGAAGAGTTACCAATTTCTCCATTTCCAAGAATTTTTCCTTTGCCATTTGCCAACATGACCATACCTCTTCTTGGAGCTTGATGTTGGTAAAAAGCTCTCTCCTCCCGGTCATATGGGCGTGAACATCCGCTGTCCACGAGCCATTTGAATCCTCCATGGTTGTTATAGCCCCTATTACCTACAAAATCATTTCTTTTAGGTACCCTATAATTTTGGGGTCCATGGGGGTTAGTCTTGAGACCTTTGGGTCTCCAAACATGTCTTGAGCTATTTCTCAATTTGCAATTATTAGCATAATGTCCAACTTTGCCACAATAAAAACAAGTAGGAGTATTATAATTATTGCACGTACAAAAGTCGGACCTTGGTTATTTTTCTTAAAAACACTTTGCAATGGCTTATAACCAAGTCCCGATTTGGAATGCTCACCTCTTTGTGCATCTAAAATTTTTGTGACTTTATCCGTACTTATGTTGAAACGATGCACGTCATTTTTCAAACATTCAATATCTTTTGTGAGCGATTCCTTTTCGGTTTCAAGAGAATGAATTCTAGTAAGAGTAAGAGCATGAGCTTTGTCTAAAGATTCATAAGAGGTAAATAATTTTTCCTTTTCAACCTTAATCTCCTTATGCTCCTTTTTCAAATTTTTGTATTTAACGATTAAATTTTGAAACTCAATTTGCAATTCATCAAAATCACATTGTAAGTCATCAACTATGGAGAAGTAGAAGAATTTGAGTGTACCTCATTGTTTTCATCGTCTATAGCCATGAGACCGTGTTTGGTTTCTCCTTCCTCATCGGTTGTTTCGAGTAGTTCATCCCATGTTTTGACTTCCGCATTTAGAGCCTTCTTTTTTGTAAAAGGCTTCCTTTTCTTTTGCTCCTCTTCATCGAGCTTTGGGCAATCGGCAATGAAGTGCCGGGTTTTCCGCATTTAAAGCAAGCATTATCTCTTGGTTTTCTTGCTTTATTTTTATTCACAAATTTTGCAAATTTTCGAACAAGTGCGGCCGTCTCCTCATCATCATCATCATTATCATAGTATGCATTATTAGAAGAGGAAGCAAGACCTTTAGGAATATTTTGCATACCCGATTGATTGATGGTTGGTTTGGTATTTTTCCTCTCCTTGAGATAGACTTCATAGATGAGGAGGTTCCGATGAGCTCGTCAAACTTGAGTGTCTCAAGATTTTGTGCTTCCGTGATTGCCGTCACCTTTTCGGACCATGAGCGGGAAGAGCATTCAATACCTTAGTCACTTTGTCTTCTTCGGAGATGACTTTACCGAGGGCCACAAGAGGATTGACAATATTGTCAAGCCTTTCCACCATCTTGGAGATGCTTTCACCATCATACATGTTAAAGTTTTCAAAGTCTTTAACAAGCATGGTCTTTCTAGCTTGCTTGACCTTCTTTGTCCCTTCATATATAGTCTCCAATTTTTCCCAAACCTCATGTGCCGACCTTATGCCTCGTATGCGATTGTACTCGGTGGCGGTAAGTGAGCAATGCAAAATATTTAAGGCCTTACCGTTTAGAGAGAAAGCCTTCTTATCATTTTCATCGAACTCCTTGAAAGGTTTAGGAGTCGAGGTGCCATCCTCCATTTTTTTGTTGGTTGATCAACTCCTTCAATAACCACATTCCATATGTCAAATCCGCACCCTTGTAGAAAGCACTCCATACGGTCTTTCCAAAATGCGTAGTTGTTGGCGTCGAACAATGGTGGCTTGTTGGTGGAGGCGCGGTGGTGAGATAAGCGTCATTCGTAGCCATGGATCTTTCCTCTTTACTCGAACGAGCTAGCCAAAGAGTTTGGCTTTGATACCACTTGTTAGTCCAAGTGGCTACGATAATCTAGAGGGGGTGAATAGATTATCTCGGTTTTTCAGATTTTGCCCTCTTTTTGAATAATCAACCAAAGACGAGAATGTAAATGCGGAAATAAAACAACACTCGTCGATTTAAAGAGGTTCAACCCACCTAGGGCTAATCCTCTACCACCCCAAAGTATCTCGGGATGGATTTCAAAAAGAAAGAAAAGATTTTATTAATTTACCAAAAATTAATACAACACCTTGAGGATTACCACAACCCTCCTTCACCACTTTGAGGATTACCACAATCCTCTTACACCACCTTGAGGATTACCACAACCCTCTTACAACACCTTGAGGATTACCACAACCCTCTTACAACACCTTTGAAGATTACCACAACCTTCAAACACCTATCACCTAGATCACCCAAGTGTATTCTTACCACAAGAATACTCACAAGGATGTCTTGTGTTGAATGATGACCAAAATCAAGATTACAACTCAATAATGATTGATACAATATGAGTGCAAGTGTAATCAAGAATTGAAAGCCTAGACCTCAAATTTGTGCAAGTGAAAGTGCTAAGGCTAATACAACAAGATATATGAAAGTGTTTGCTTTGTTTGCTCTTTGCTTGTATGGAGTGTTGTATCTTGTTGCTTGAATGAAGCCTCTATTTATAGGAGAGGTCTTGGCTTTGATTTCGGACATTGGCTCCTCCTTGGGGAGTGATTTGCTGCAAAAGAAACCATTTAAAATCATCAATATACATTAGAAATCAATCCCACAAAATAGGGAAAAGGCATAAAAAAACGCGGATAGTTTTTGTCAAACATGGGGTTCGACCGGTCGCACAGAGATAAGATTGAAATTGAATTCTGCGAATTTTTACACAGGGGGACCGGTCGAAGGGGGGGTGCGGCCGTGCACTCGTATGACCGGTTTTGCCGGCGTTTTTCGAAACAGAAGTGCGGAACAAAATCCGACTTGCAGTGCAAGTGTCGCCCATCGGTCGGCCGTCACCACACCGCCCCCAGTCGGCCGCCATCGCCCTTTTTTTTCTTACGTCCCATTTTTGTTTCAAAACTCAACTCAGTGCGGGTTGCCTATGGGCGGCCGAGCTCAAAACAAAAGTGTTGTCCAATTTTAAATCGAATATTAACTTCAAGAAATACTCCAAAAATAGTAAAAACATTTTAGAACGATTGGAAGTGTTGGGACAACATTTAGGGACATTGTTTTGGTATAAAAACTCATTAGAACAAAATCATCAAAATCATGATAAAAACATTTATCTAACAATCCATGTGTCACCTTTATATTTAATCACGTGTCAAACTATGGCACCACTTTATTCTTCCAATTATAAATTGATTTACTATATCAATTTATCATCAACTTAATAATTAAATTCCTTATTTTCGTATATAACTATTAAAATATAATCAAATATTTAATCAACCAAATTAAATAATCCCAAAAATCAAGGATATAAAATTAGAAAATTATTTTTGAGTTTGCAAATTAATTATAATTTAAATATTATTATGATACAAAAAAAGGATATAATTTCAATTATTATATCTAATACTTATTATACTTTTAATTGCGATTTAAATCATTTACGGGGTATAATAATTATATTAAATATCTTTTTAAGCATGTCAATGATTCATTATTTTTACCATAACTAATTTATTAGCTTTTGTGCAAAAGCAAACTATGGCCAAGTATTTGAAATTAGCACAAATAAATAATTTTATAGATATTTTTCCTTTTCCAGAAAACATTCAAAGATTAAAATTGCAACTTTTCAACTATTTAAAACTAATACGGCTTGAAAATTCGTTGTTGTGACGAGTATGTTACACTTTCAAATAGAACAAATATTGTAGTTTACAAATAAGTTTTTAGAATTTGAAGTGAGCGATTGTATGATACTCTTCTAAATTTTGAATTTCTTTAAACTGCCACATGTCTTCTCCTGAGCAATTTGGTACACGTGTCAACACCTTATTCTTCCTAATCCATGTGTCGCCTTTATATTTAGCCACGTGTCAAACTATGGCACCACTTTATTCTTCCAATTATAAATTGATTTACTATATCAATTTACTATCAATTTATCATCAACTTAATAATTAAATTTCCTATTTTCGTATATAACTATTAAAATATAATCAAATATTTAATCAGCAAATTAAATAATCCCAAAAATCAAGGATATAAAATTAGAAAGTTATTTTTGAGTTTGCAAATTAATTATAATTTAAATATTATTATGATACAAAAAAGGATATAATTTCAATTATTATCTCTAATACTTATTATACTTTTAATTGTGATTTAAATCATTTACGGGGTATAATAATTGTATTAAATATCTTTTTTAAGCATGTCAATTATTCATTATTTTTACCATAACTAATTTATTAGCTTTTGTGCAAAAGCAAACTATGGCCAAGTATTTGAAATTAGCACAAATAAATAATTTTATAGATATTTTTCCTTTTCCAGAAAACATTCAAAGATTAAAATTGCACCTTTTCAACTATTTAAAACTAATACGGCTTGAAAATTCGTTGTTGTGACGAGTATGTTACACTTTCAAATAGAACAAATAATGTAGTTTACAAATAAGTTTTTAGAATTTGAAGTGAACGGTTGTATGATACTCTTCTAAATTTTTAATTTCTTTAAACCGCCACATGTCTTCTCCGAGCAATTTGGTACACGTGTCAACACCTTATTCTTCCTAATCCATGTGTCACCTTTATATTTAATCACGTGTCAAACTATGGCACCACTTTATTCTTCCAATTATAAATTGATTTACTATATCAATTTACTATCAATTTATCATGAACTTAATAATTAAATTCCTTATTTTCGTATATAACTATTAAAATATAATCAAATATTTAATCAGCAAATTAAATAATCCCAAAAATCAAGGATATAAAATTAGAAAGTTATTTTTGAGTTTGCAAATTAATTATAATTTAAATATTATTATGATACAAAAAAAGGATATAATTTCAATTATTATCTCTAATACTTATTATACTTTTAATTGTGTTTTAAATCATTTACGGGGTATAATAATTATATTAAATATCTTTTTTAAGCATGTCAATGATTCATTATTTTTACCATAACTAATTTATTAGCTTTTGTGCAAAAGCAAACTATGGCCAAGTATTTGAAATTAGCACAAATAAATAATTTTATAGATATTTTTCCTTTTCCAAAAAACATTCAAAGATTAAAATTGCAACTTTTCAACTATTTAAAACTAATACGGCTTGAAAATTCGTTGTTGTGACGAGTATGTTACACTTTCAAATAGAACAAATAATGTAGTTTACAAATAAGTTTTTAGAATTTGAAGTGAACGATTGTATGATACTCTTCTAAATTTTGAATTTATTTAAAGCGCCACGTCTTCTCCCGAGCAATTTGGTACACGTGTCAACACCTTATTCTTCCTAATCCATGTGTCGCCTTTATATTTAGCCACGTGTCAAACTATGGCACCACTTTATTCTTCCAATTATAAATTGATTTACTATATCAATTTACTATCAATTTATCATCAACTTAATAATTAAATTTCCTATTTTCGTATATAACTATTAAAATATAATCAAATATTTAATCCGCAAATTAAATAATCCCAAAAATCAAGGATATAATATTAGAAAGTTATTTTTGAGTTTGCAAATTAATTATAATTTAAATATTATTATGTTACAAAAAAAGGATATAATTTCAATTATTATCTCTAATACTTATTATACTTTTAATTGTGATTTAAATCATTTAAAGGGTATAATAATTGTATTAAATATCTTTTTAAGCATGTCAATGATTCATTATTTTTACCATAACTAATTTATTAGCTTTTTGCAAAAGCAAACTATGGCCAAGTATTTGAAATTAGCACAAATAAATAATTTTATAGATATTTTTCCTTTTCGAGAAAACATTCAAAGATTAAAATTGCACCTTTTCAACTATTTAAAACTAATACGGCTTGAAAATTCGTTGTTTGTGAGTATGTTACACTTTCAAATAGAACAAATAATGTAGTTTACAAATAAGTTTTTTAGAATTTGAAGTGAACGTTTGTATGATACTCTTCTAAATTTTTAATTTCTTTAAAGCGCCACATGTCTTTCCTGAGCAATTTGGTACACGTGTCAACACCTTATTCTTCCTAATCCATGTGTCACCTTTATATTTAATCATGTGTCAAACTATGGCACCACTTTATTCTTCCAATTATAAATTGATTTACTATATCAATTTACTATCAATTTATCATCAACTTAATAATTAAATTTCTTATTTTCGTATATAACTATTAAAATATAATCAAATATTTAATCAGCAAATTAAATAATCCCAAAAATCAAGGATATAAAATTAGAAAGTTATTTTTGAGTTTGCAAATTAATTATAATTTAAATATTATTATTATACAAAAAAAGGATATAATTTCAATTATTATCTCTAATACTTTTTATACTTTTAATTGTGATTTAAATCATTTACGGGGTATAATAATTATATTAAATATCTTTTTAAGCATGTCAATGATTCATTATTTTTACCATAACTAATTTATTAGCTTTTGTGCAAAAGCAAACTATGGCCAAATATTTGAAATTAGCACAAATAAATAATTTTATAGATATTTTTCCTTTTCGTAAAAAAACATTCAAAGATTAAAATTGCAACTTTTCAACTATTTAAAACTAATACGGCTTGAAAATTCGTTGTTGTGACGAGTATGTTACACTTTCAAATAGAACAAATAATGTAGTTTACAAATAAGTTTTTAGAATTTTAAGTGAATGATTGTATGATACTCTTCTAAATTTTGAATTTCTTTAAAGCGCACATGTCTTCTCCGAGAAATTTGGTACACGTGGCAACACCTTATTCGTCCTAATCCATGTGTCGCCTTTATATTTAGCCACGTGTCAAACTATGGCACCACTTTATTCTTCCAATTATAAATTGATTTACTATATCAATTTACTATCAATTTATCATCAACTTAATAATTAAATTTCCTATTTTTCGTATATAACTATTAAAATATAATCAAATATTTAATCAAACAAATTAAATAATCCCGAAAATCAAGGATATAAAATTAGAAAGTTATTTTTGAGTTTGCAAATTAATTATAATTTAAATATTATTATGATACAAAAAAAGGATATAATTTCAATTATTATCTCTAATACTTATTATACTTTTAATTGTGATTTAAATCATTTATGGGGTATAATAATTATATTAAATATCTTTTTTAAGCATGTCAATGATTCATTATTTTTACCATAACTAATTTATTAGCTTTTGTGCAAAATCAAACTATGGCCAAGTATTTGAAATTAGCACTAATAAATAATTTTATAGATATTTTTCTTTTTCCAGAAAACATTCAAAGATTAAAATTGCACCTTTTCAACTATTTAAAACTAATACGGCTTGAAAATTCGTTGTTGTGACGAGTATGTTACACTTTCAAATAGAACAAATAATGTAGTTTACAAATAAGTTTTTTAGAATTTGAAGTGAACGATTGTATGATACTCTTCTAAATTTTGAATTTCTTTAAACTGCCACATGTCTTCTCCTGAGCAATTTGGTACACGTGTCAACACCTTATTCTTCCTAATCCATGTGTCACCTTTATATTTAGCCACGTGTCAAACTATGGCACCACTTTATTCTTCCAATTATAAATTGATTTACTATATCAATTTACTATCAATTTATCATCAACTTAATAATTAAATTTCCTATTTTCGTATATAACTATTAAAATATAATCAAATATTTAATCAGCAAATTAAATAATCTCAAAAATCAAGGATATAAAATTAGAAAGTTATTTTTGAGTTTGCAAATTAATTATAATTTAAATATTATTATTATACAAAAAAAGGATATAATTTCAATTATTATCTCTAATACTTATTATACTTTTAATTGTGATTTAAATCATTTACGGGGTATAATAATTATATTAAATATCTTTTTTAAGCATGTCAATGATTCATTATTTTTACCATAACTAATTTATTAGCTTTTGTGCAAAAGCAAACTATGGCCAAGTATTTGAAATTAGCACAAATAAATAATTTTATAGATATTTTTCCTTTTCCAGAAAACATTCAAAGATTAAAATTGCACCTTTTCAACTATTTAAAACTAATACGGCTTGAAAATTCGTTGTTGTGACGAGTATGTTACACTTTCAAATAGAACAAATAATGTAGTTTACAAATAAGTTTTTTAGAATTTGAAGTGAACGATTGTATGATACTCTTCTAAATTTTGAATTTCTTTTTTAGTATTTTTAATTATATTTTGAATCTCTTATAACTATCAGAGTTTGCGACACAAATTTTATTTTTTGAAAAATCCGTGTAACACACGGGTGTTGTTCTAGTATATATATATATGGATTGGTTCAAATGAGACCAATCCCTTTAGGTTAGTCAATAAGAACACTTATGGACTCTTGATTTAAAATTTTGAATGGTGTAGATCATTTTAGTTAATTTAGGCTTATAAGGGTATAATTGTACTTACTCTTGATTTAAAATTTTGGATGGTGTAGATCATTTTAG
The DNA here is from genome assembly GCA_016081115.2 of Rehmannia glutinosa. NCBI lineage: Eukaryota > Viridiplantae > Streptophyta > Magnoliopsida > Lamiales > Orobanchaceae > Rehmannia > Rehmannia glutinosa. Next base: position 68,662 of record JABTTQ020000256.1, read on the forward strand.
TTAATTTAGGCTTATAAGGGTATAATTGTACTTTTATATTTAATCAGTTTTGTTAATTGGACGGTTATTAGCTATTTTTAAGGAAACATAATCCTACCTTTTCAGTTACCCGATTTTTAGGGAGGAAAAATCATCAACTTCAGCGTTTTTTCAAAATTGATACTTCTTTCCGCCATATCGTGAGCAGTCGTTTTATTGTATACTTAGTTCAGTGGACTTGTATACTTAGTCATGTTTTATTGTATATTTAGTTCAGTGGATTTGTATACTTGGTTCAGTGGAATCGTATTCTTAGTTATATAAGTAGTTTAGTAAGTAGTTTAGTGAATTGGTATACTTAGTTATGTGGACTTGTATACTTAGTTCAATGGAATTGTATACTTGGTTATATAAGTAATTCAATGGAATTGTGTATTTAGTTCAGTGTAATTGTATACTTAGTTAAATGTTTCTTATACTTAGTAATGTTTTAATGTACAGTTAGTTTAGTGTAATTGTATACTTAGTTAATTATTTATGTATACTTAGTAATATTTTAATGTATAGTTAGTTTAGTGTAATTGTATATTTTTCATTAATTATTGCACGATTTTGTTGCCATATTTGAATAATTTGCGATTCAAATGGGAAGGAGAGAAATGAAAGGTAAATCGCTTGATTATGGGGACGTGATCAATACAAGATCACGTCCTTAATTTTTTAGGAAGCGATTATATATATAATTTCTTTGGATTCCTATTTTACCCCCTACAATGTATATTTTCATATGAAAAGTTGTATAGATTTATTTAGATCTTGGCCATTGATTTATGTTTTTGATGGTGTAGATTTGGTCCTATGGACTTACCAGGAGGGTGGTCTCAGGATCACCTCCTATATAGATATATATATAAATATATATTGAATAATTTACAAGTAGATATATTAATAAACATCAGAAAAAAATGGAAATTATTCTAAATAGCAGCCAATTTATGTCTATGCATTGTTTTCTTTTCTTCTCTTTTTGGAGATTTTAGTAAGATGATTTTGTATAAATAAGGGACCATTTTCTCATCATGAGTTACTACAAGTACTATCTTTGAGCTTATAAACACTTCATAATATCTTATAAAATATGTGAGAGCTATCTTATAAATTTTTAGAATAAAATATTAGAAGCTTATAAATTATTTCTAGAAACGATGGGAGCAAGGATGGGGCCAAAAAACAAATGGTGATTACCGGGGGAGATATTTTTTTGAAACTAATAAATAAATAAGTTTTTAATTTTTTATGGAGGACAAAATTATAGAATTTAATAATTTTATATACAAAAAGTTATATTAATTATGAAATTCTTTGACGTTGTTGTCAGCTCCCTTTTGGCTTGTCTCTGGGTAGGAAATCCCAACATATTTTCAAAATAAGATCTTATTTTAATAATATTATTTAATTTTGACCATTTTAATTATAAAAATATCATTACTTAATCTTATAAGCTCTATCATCTTATTTCATCCAAATAATTCAACAACTTATTTTCAAAATAAAATCTAACATCTTATAATAAACACTATCAACTTTTTACAAAATGTATGAGCTTATAAGATCTTTTAAATAAGCTCAGTCAAAATACCGTCTAAAGCTGATATTAAGGAAACATCATATCATGAATGGGGTTTACGTAAAGATTTCATGTGATCGAGGCAAATTTTTTTTTTTTTTTGAGAAAGGCAAAAATTTTAAAACATCCTTAATTAATAAATTTGCAACTAAAGAGAAATGGATGCTTTGATCGTCAACAAGGTCATAATTATTTTCTTCAGACAAAAAGGTTTTTCCTCCTGTGTAAAAGCAAACATTTGCACTCCGAAAGTTGGGTAAATCTTCCCAGACAAAGATTCTCAAATAACACTTTTGGTTTTAGGGCATGTCAATCCCATTAAATCTCTTATTATTAATAAAATCTGCAGACTTTGTTTCAAAGTTAAGTGAAAAAAAATTCACTTTTACGGTTGAACGTCTCTTATCTTTTTTCTAGATAACTTTCCCCACTAAAACAAATACACATTTGAAACGTTTCAAAAACAACTTTGGAACAATAACGTGAAAAATCCAGAAAATTTGGCAGAACTTAAAAATATTCAAAAATTTGGCGGGAGTATAAAAAGTCATGGAAGTGTGAATGTGTCTTTTTTTTCCTGAAAGTTGGTTAATTATGTCAATAGCCCAAATATAATTACGATTTTACCCAAACACATTTATTATTTCAAAAGGCCCAAATTAAAACCTAAGAATGGCAAGATGTTTTGGATTCATGGGTCGATAAGGATGGCAATGGGTCCGGGTCTTTGTACCCGGACCCGAACCAGACCCGCCTAATTTGGGGCGGGTATTGGTCCAATAAATGGGTATGAGACGGTAACGTGTATTGAGTTTTTAGACCCAGACGGGTATGGGTCGGGTAACGAGCAATATGACAGACCCGACCCACATAATTTTATTTTATTTAATTTATTTTTTTATTTTATATATAGAATGAATATATTGTATTATTGTTGTTCATCAAGAACTCTTGATTTATATATGTTGGTATTTATTTCATAATTCATATTTTATTTACTGAATTATATAAATAACATAAATTTTGAATGCACTATTTGAGTAAAAATCGTAAAAATTTGGCCAAAATATATGAAGTTGATGGGTCTAATGGGTCTAACGGGTCTTACCCACAAGATACGGGTATGGGTCGGGCGAATGCAGTCAGATAAAGCGGGATGGGTATGAGTATGGATATTGTATTTTTTCTTGCAGGTCGGGTCTCGGTCCATGTGGTCCCAACCGGACCAACCTATTGACATCCCTATGGGTCGAGGCTTGGATTGAGATGGATCTACAAACAAAATATGTGACTTTAGAACTATATTCACTAAAAATGATGAAATGAATATAAACAAATCATAAAATGAATATTGCGGTTTAGATTGGATCTATGGGGCCCTATCCATATATAAGAGAAACCCCTAGCTAGTTAAAATCCAAAGACATAGGCAAGTGCATTGGTCAATTGATATCTGAAAAAAAAGTCTCTAACAATAATAAAATGAGAAAAATATTTTTTACCCTCCAAACTTTGCTTCTTTTTCCACTTCACTATCTAAATTATAGTTTGTGACACTTTGCCTGCTAAACTATAAAAGTTTTTCCACTATACCATAAATGGACCATTTTGCCCCAAAACTTCATTCTTTTATAACAATTGTTGTAGTTATTCTTCTAAGCTTTAATTTGTGGCATATTACTACATGTTTATAAATTTATTGCATTATTCAATAGAAAATATAACTCCATAAACAATTTGTTTTCCGGATTTTCGAGGAATGAAAATCATCATTTTTCTGACACCTGTTTTGTTCGTGGCATTGTTACACCTACTTAGATCCAGTCTCCATTCGGAGGTTTTAAATGGATCATGTCGGGTTTTCATTTTTTATAAATTCAACAGGGCATCTTATTTCAATAATCTCATTTCAAGTATAAATCCGTATACAAATTGGGTCTTTAGATTGAAAATGAAAATAGTCCATTACGACCATATCAGGCCCAACATGCTTCCGTAAAATTAATAAATCCCTTAAAATTCATACCTCTTTCGACCAAAACAGCACCGGGTTAAGTGGTTTGCAACGCCACCGAAGAGGGAAAATTACGCCCCGGATCGTTTGACAAACGGCTCCTCGCTGTTCAACCTCACCCACGGGGAAGATGATCGCAAGTTATCCGGCTCCGCCCGGTAACCACTCGGCCACCTTGGTTCGTTTCCTACTCCAAAGCGTAAAAGTAATTCTTCAAAGGGGATTGATCAATAGTACATTATGAACACATGTTGAACAAACAACCTTTATTTTATTAAGAACTTAAAGAAAAATTTATTACATCAGTAATCTCCTTTTGGGAGGAGAAAACTTGTTTAGCCTCTCATAAAGGCTATCACACTCTTGTACATAAAATTAAAAACTAAAAACTAAAAACTAAAAACACTCTCTGAATTTCTAAACACTCAATAATATTACAGAAGAAATTTTATTGTAGAAGACTAAGGAAATGTTCGATGCCTTTAGCTTCCTCAGAGATCTTGACATTTATAGAGGTGGGAGACCTCTATGTTCTGTATTATTGCCCTTAGGTGGAGGTCTTTTTCATTTTTGAATTATTGCTCCACTTGCAGCAATTAGTTGGCATCCAACTCATCTTCACATGGGTTGGGCCTCCTCTTGTCTGGTATCCGAAGTTCTTTTATACAAACTTCCAAATCCTGCTGACTCGTCCTTCGTCTTTTAGTAACTTGGACGACATCTTTTATGGACACACTTTCTGTCTTTTTGTTGAGTGGGTTGTTACCTGTCTGGAGTCACATGTCTCCACTGACTTTGTTGGGGAATCTACTTTTTTGGTAGTCCCCGAAACTTTGGATTCTTCTGTGACTTTTCTTCTCCGTCGCCGGGTCTTCTCCGATCGACTTTTGGCCGAAATCCTTTGCCAAATTCGGTTCTTCGATTTTGACATTCGAGACCAAGTTCCCAATGGCCGATGTGAGCCATATTACAATATTTCCGTGAGTTTCTTTACTCCCGGTGCTTGTTTTCCCACGAGAAGATTTCTTTTCTTTTCAAACGGATCTTCTGCCGCGAATCTTGTAGTTTTTCTGTCATTGTATTTAACAGAAAGATCCGTTCACTGAATTTTGATAAAATTTGAGCGGAAACTTGACCTTGTCCATCTCCGTGAGACAGGACCCACAATCCCCATGCCCTTCTTGTAGTAATCTAATCTTGATGAAGGTCATGGCCAATTGTACTTCTTCCGAACTTGCCTCCTCGATATTTAAAGGCTCTTTCATCCGGTCTTGGCCTAATGTAATGGAAGGCTTCATGTCCACCTTTTCTCGACGGGCTCTGTTCTTTGCACTTATGAAATACTGGCTCAATGTATCCCCTCGTTTTGTTTTTGTCATTGTTGGACCAACACTCGTACACTCCGCCTTCTGGATCCACTTTGGTAATTTTGTGATCTCAGGGAAGGTGGTGAAGTAGTATAGGCGAGGCCAAGGCCCCAAATTCATACCACCTCTTTACTTCTTGGGGCTGGAATTTGGTAACATCCAAACCCTTGGATATTTTCGAGAAATATCAATCTTTGTTTTTCGGAGATATCCATTGCACGGTGATCGATTTCTCCCACCCGCACGGTATTCCTGCCAAGAAGAAGAAACTTTAATCTCATTAGTATCAATCTTAGAAGTGCCCATCATAGGCCTAAGATTAATCTCTCCGCCCTTTATCCCGGACGTCTTTGGGTTAATGTGATAACTCGGATTTGACTCGGAGTATCGGGTTTTCCTTGGGCCAACATTTCGCCGACTTAAGACTTGTGCTAGAGTGTATCTGGAATCCTCTGCTACGAGGTTGGGGAGCCTGCGCTCTAAACGCTCCGTTTGCTTATTAGCCGCCGGAGGAGTTTTTGAAATGTCGTTCTCAATCGAGAGTGAGACCGAACACATGCTCGTATACGATCGGTTACTATGTCCCGATCATTCCTTTGTAATTTCTACCAAATCAAGTCGGCATTGATGACCAGGGTATCAAATTCTCGGAGTAGCAATTCAATTTGGTCTCCAAGATGTCTTGATTTGTGAGGATGGAATCAACTTCAATTCCCTCCATCTCTTGTTAGAAAATCGCAAGAACATTTTCATGAGATTTTATAATGACAATATCATACTCATAATATTGGCATTGACTTGCCATCTAAGTATTCTAGCTTTTTCGGGTTTTGATTCAATTTTGTTTTTCGAGGAAAAGCTTTAACACTTGAATTATCAATTTTTAAGATAAACTTTTTAAAGAGAGAAATAAAGGCCATTTTTTGAAAGCCTTTCTAACGCAAAGAATTCTTTCTCGTTAATATGCCATAAGTTGCTTGGTATGAAACGTAAGCAGGACCACTACAATATACGCATGGCACTTCTCCGTTTGGTGTGGCCTTTGTAAGCTCGCTTCCCACCAATAATCATGCATCGTGTAAAGAAGGGCAGTTCATCTTCATCCTGTGGAATTGCAAGTTTAGGAAGCTTTTTGCAAACTTCTTTAAGTTGCTTAATTCCTTCTTGATGTTCATCTTCCCATTTGAATACTGCATCTTTTTCAAGCAATGGGCTAAACACCTTCCTGTAATGTGCTAGATTGTTAATAAACATCCCTGAAGCCAAAATTAACAACTCCAAGAAAACTCAAGTCGCTTCTTGTCTTTCAAACAGACCGAAATCCCTGTATCTTTTCTACAATATGACTTTGTAGAATGATTCCGATTCGTCGATCTCAATTCCGAGGAATTCAATGTCTTATTGCGATCACCGCCTTCTTCTCCGAAAAGCACTAATCCTTCTTTATGACAAACATCCAAAATATCTCCAAATGTTTGAGATGCTCCTTCATGTTCTTTGATGCGATAAGAATATCATCGATGTATACAAACATGAAACTAAAATAATCTTTGAAAATATTATCCATCTTCCTTTGATATATCTGGGGTGCGTTAGCCAATCCCATAGGCATCACGTTCCAAATATAATGTCCTTGTGGTGTAGAGAAAGCTGTGAACTTCTTGCTTTCTTCATCCATCTTAATCTGGTAGAAACCAGATTTGCAATCAAACTTTGAGAATATCTTAGCACCTTTGATACAGTTAACCAGATGTTCTCTACTTGGGATATAGTATCCGTCGAACTCCAAAATGTTATTAATCCCTTTGTAATTAATAACAAATCTTGGCTTTCCTCTTTTGATTTCTCCATGGTTTCTGACTAAGAATCACGGATCTTTGTATGGAGAAACTCTCTGGTGAAATCAACTTAAGGTCAAGATGTTTCTTAAGTATCTTCTGCATATCCTTACGATCTTCCTGATTCATAAGGATTGGTTTAAATCTCACGAACTCGTACTCCTTTCCGGGTTTAACCTTTAAGGAAGCTTTAAGCTCATTCTTATCCCACCAAGCCAAAGGATCTTCATTATAATTCCTTTGGATCTTCTTCTTGACATCCTCGAGTGATATTTGTTCCTCAATGGTCACGTCACTCTGTGTATTCTCCATTAGACTCATCCATAATTCTGCGATGGCTTCTGGAGTAACTCGTTCTTCACCTTGTACTCCGAATGAATACAAGTTGTTATCCCATATTTTTGATCATTCTCAATCGAACAAAAATGTCATAGGATAATAATGCTTCACCAAATTTTCTTCGATCCGCCATTTTTGGATTGCGAAGTTAGGCTTCATCACCACGCTTGCTGCGAAAATTAATAGGCATTTTTCTGTAAAATGCTTCTCGTAGTCTTTGGACAATAATCTTATGATCACATAATGTTGTGAAAATAAGCCTTCTTGTCTCATTTTCCTGTGTGAATCGCTTGAATGTTTGTAGGAAATTATTTCCTAGCAAAACATCTACTCCTGTGTCATGAAAATAGATTGGTGGCGTCTTCACTTTGTACCATGGGGTACCACCCGCGCCTCCGATCATTATTTCTGCTTGCTTGATTCCTTTATTAAGGATAAGAATCCTCTTAGAGAAATCTCTTCCGCAATAGCCGGCAAATCCTCTCCAATGTCTTTGGGAAAGATATCCCGACTTTGCAAGTACATATTCCGACTTTGAATCAATATAGGCGGCAAAATACTCGGCCTTGTATTCGGCATATAACATTCAATAGAAATGTATATGGAGAATGGACTAGTGGTCATCGATTCTCGTATCTTTTATTAGCCCTTTGTGAATTCCATTCCGTCTTGTAATCTTTCAGGGTTTATGATCCTCGAGAAATTCAATTCCCGGTATTAATTGTTCGGGATTTTCCGCAACTCTGTGATAGTAAGCTCAATTTATCCTATCTTGGCTTCCTTGATACCTTCCCACTATTGGTTGTTGGAGATAATATAGAACCTCACAAGGAAAAATATTATCCTTTTGAGTGATGTCAAATATTACTTCAACTTCTCGCCATCCTTCGGACATTTAAGCTCTCTCTTTGTTTTGAAAACATCCGGGATCTGTTGAAGCTGTACTTGGTCTCCTTTCTTCCCAACATTTTGCTACTTGACATTCTATCATGTTGGAAAGACATCATTCTTGGCTCAACTCTAAGACTTCGACTTTTATTGAAGACTGGTTGATCTTGTATTTTCATATCGATCTCCTTTATAGTTGGAGACTCAATAATCTCTGGTAAAACCACCCTGGCAAAGTCCTCAAAGATTCTTGGGACTTCAATAAATTCCTTTCTCAAGAATACCTCTGGATGATGTGTATTCGAGAGAGCATATGATATCTTGTATGTGATCGAGTAGGGTCTGTTCCCTTCTTTTATCAAATCGTCTCTTTTGAAATCTTGATGAAGGGTTAGGACTCTACTGAAATATCGATCTCCCAGATTGTATGCAATTCTAGGATAGACATTAAATGCCAATTTCAAAGATACAAATTTTCAGAATCGCTCAAGGCATGAATCCTTGAGGTTTGAGATTCGCTTGTCAAAGATAGCCAGTTGAGTGGCGAATCTATCCCTTCTTTGAATGTTGCTTTAATAATGACTCTTATGGCGCCAATATGAATCCACGAGAGTGTATTTGCAACTTCTCTTTTAATTCTCGCTTTTGATCTCTGGATTTCTTTAATAGGGACCAAGCGCATCTCGATCGAGTTAGGTAAACTCCATTGGAATAGCAAATTCTCCGGTTGTTACCCTATGGATAATTTGGTGTTTTTATTCTTAAACCCAATTTTATCCAATGCTTTCTCCATAGCTCCGATTGTAAATCCATCATAGATTTGAAGATTTGGATCTTCCTTCATGATTCTCATAAGAGTTTTATGAGAAACCGCTCGTGTGAGAGAGGAATCGACATATCCTCCGTTGTCTGTGAAGAATTTCTTCTTCACTCGATTCCCGTGAAGTCACTTCCATCGCCGAGAATAGATCTCTTATTCATAGATGCTTTCATCCGAGGGTATATCCTCAAATTGATACACTGTATAAGATCGTGATAGTAGGCGAACTTCCTCACCTCGTGTAGGTTCGAACTTATCGACTCCTCGTTTAGTTGTCCGGACAATCTGTTGAGGTATGTCCTCTTGCTCGCATGTCCAGCAATTTGATCTTTGAAACTTTCATTAGCTCGGTATAAGCTCGCTTTGAAAGTTCTTCTTCCTGGGGTTCTCTTGGTACTTGCTTGATTAGAAAGGCGATGATGAGGCTCTACTCGCTTAGTCTTTGGTCTTTGCCCCGATTTGTAACCGGGCTTTTTGTTTTGACTAAAACCTTCTAGGTCTCCATGAAGACCTTTTTCTGCCGCTTTCTTCCGGCGGTATGGATGGCTTCTCTTCTTCTTTCTTGTTTCGCTGCTTGGTTGACCTCCCACAATCGTTGGAATGTCATTATCCACACAACATAGAGGAACCGCTTTGTTAGTTCCTCTTAATTTCTTGTAATTCTGTCTGCAGCTGCTTGGTAACACCATTGAGATAACTTGGCCTTTAGGAAATACATTTTTAAAGCCACGATTTCTCTCCACCCTTGTATTCCCGATAAGCATTTCTCTCCGGGGACTTGGAATCTTTGCAAAGAATAGTTGTGCAGCTTTCTTTTCTTCAATCTTGGATTTCCACCGGTATTCGGTGAACAACTTGATATATTCGTCAATATGACAAATATCATGCAACTCAAGGCTATAGGGCTTGTTTATATCTCTTTCTTTTTCATCCTCTAATCCTTGAAATAACTCTGTCGATGAACCGGATTTTGAATAGTTTTGCCATACCATCGACAATTCCTTTAAGTGATTCTCCGATGTATGACCGAACCTTTTGTACTAGCATCAGTTATATCCCAGGCAATCTTCACCGATCCTTCAAGACTCATTTCAAGGAGTAAAATGAATGAGTCTTTTGTAAGATCGATTCTACCTTGAAATTCTCATACCAAGCTCATTCATCAATGAGAACTTCTCTATTTTTAAAACGGGATGTCAGATTTAACATCAACCCATATGGATGTATTGGGTCGAGGTGCGATCTTCCATAAGGCGTCGATAAACATTCGGCCTTCCTCGGTAGGTTGTCGAGTTCATAAAGGGTTTCGACCTCCTGTCCCTGAAAGTGGATCACTCCCGGTCGTGAAATCCCCGCGTGTGGCATCCTCTCGCCCCGAGCTCCATGATTCGAACCCGTACTTTCTTCGACGTTAGGATTAGCTGGTGGTGGTGGTGGAATTGGTCTTCTCTTTGGATCATAGGTAACCAATGTTCCATCTCCTGTGTTCATCTTTAAATCTACAAATCCTAATCCTGCGAAGGATTACGCAAAGTCATGTAGATCTTTAAGATTCATCTTTTCCATATCCATCTTTTTAATTTTTGATGGATTTTCCTTTGATTAGAGCAATGAGCTTCTCTTCATCGTCATCTTTTCGTATAACCGGTTGGTTTCCCTTTTTGGTGTAAATAGGGTACTATTCGAAATCGTCACGCTTCTTTCCTCAGGAAGAACTTGGCTCATCCTCCAGGTTCTTGACTCGTTTGAATATCATGAAGGATTTCAAGCATTTCTTCCGATATTTCACCATCGTCTCCATCCGGTTCTAGATCGATGAACTTGTGTTGGTAGATGAATATGGCGGTTGCCATAATTTTGCACCGTCTTCTAGACTTCTCTAAGATCTTCGAGAACTTAGATTTGTCGGAAGTATCTCGTTCCACTCGGGTACTCCATCGGGAATCATTGTTCGATGGGAATTCTCATGAACCGTTTCTTGAAGGTTCATTAAGTGAATATATAGGTGGTTAAGCATCCGAATCGCCATAATATCTCGCTCTCATTTTGCATTGCCTTAAGGTTTCCGTCGGCTCTGCTGTTCTTTTTCTTCATGTTGGTATTCCCGATATGAAACCTGGTCAGGTGTTCTTGTTCATACATCGTCAATATTTGACGATATGTCTGTAAAGGGTACATCTCGGACATCGGTCCGGATCCATAATCTCGGAGTAATTTCTCCTCACCAATTGTTAATTACATAAATATAATAAATTTAACTAAAAGTTCTTAATAAACCTAAGCTCTGATACCATTTTCGAGGACTGCAAGACCTTGAGGAGTATATGTATATAATACAATAATATTTATAGCTTAAGTAGAAAAATGCAACAATCTTTAAAGTTTGGAGATCAAACTACAACAATCTTAATCTTTATTGTCCATAGGGGTAAATCAATAATTTTTAGGTAAAGTGTAAAATTTTACAAAGTTGGGATGGCAAAGTGCAACATTTCAAAGTTTGGATGGTAATGTGTAATGGATGGCTTAGTTTGGAAGGTAAAATTTCTTTTTCCCTAATAAAATTAAAGGACTTTTTTGGGGGTTCCCATTATTACGCACCAAGCTGTTCTAGAGTCTTGTTAGAGGATGTAAATCTCGGAATGTGACTTGATAACCCCAACGGCTCGTTTAGTTCTTGTGTTGAGATTATATAATTATTCAAGATTAGATAAAATTGCACTATTCAAAGATATAGTATCTAATGTTTGGGATTCATGAGTAATGAATTTATCATGAGAGATTGCAAGTTCTATCCCATGTTTTTGAACCATGATTGTGTAAGATAAAACAATGAAATGCCCTAAATGTCCCTAATAAGTTGCTAGAGTTATGTGCTTGGCCGACCCCCAACTATTTGCCCTTAAAACTCAGCAAGAATTGAACCTCACGCTAGCCTAGTTGAATTTACTTTCCTCTTAATTATTATCATTCAACCATTCAGGTATACCCGGTGAAATAATAAACGACTTTTTGAATTGAAGTGAGTTGGTATGCGTGGAGAAGGCCAATAATGGTATGCACGTGTGTACCCAATCTCCATTATCATTGCATAAAATCTTTAAAAAAATATCTCACGTCTCTTGTAAATGTAAAAAAAAAAAAAAAGAAGAAAAATCAATCATTAGTTATATAATATAGTTGTAGAATATGTAAAATATATAAAAAAAAAATTGGGAGAGAAGTGACATTCTTCTTTCCCTTCAAATCTTGATTAAAAGATGAAATTCTTTTTTCAAAATATTGAGAGCAAAAGGACCTTTTTCAACGGAAAGAAGTAAGGGAAACGAAGAGCTCTTTTGCATGGTCTCCAAGAAGAAATGATTAAAGTTCTTGAATCTTTTGAGATGACCAAAAAAAAAATATTTAAAAAAAAAATACGAAGATAAAATTCCTGCCAGCAAATCATAGCTGTTTGATCTTTTTCCATGTCAGATATAATTTATACTTGTATGTAAAACAATTTTATTTATGGACAGAATCTTCTAGTTCTCACTGTGCAAAAGTGAAAAGAAAAAGTGCATGGGGGTGTTCTTGTTCATGGTTATCATTATTTCAATCTGGAAGACAAGGAGAAATATAACAAATTAATGGGATTTTTAAGGAAAATTTAGTGAAGCACCATCATTAGAATGCAGAAAGTAAAAGTGTGGGTAACACAAGAAAGCTAGGTTGTGGCCAAGCTTGGTTGGAAAAACTATACTCACATTCCAATGTGTTTACTTCTTTTGACTTAATTTGAGTGATAGTTTTAACCTTTTTTATTCAAGTACCTTTTTTTTTCATTTTTAAAATTTGAATAGTTGCTTAGAGCAATCATTAATAGGTATAAAGGATGAACCTCGTCCCTAAGTCATTAATAGGTATAGCTTTAATAAACTGATGTTTGTATGGCTTTAAAAAAAAAAAGTATAGGTGTCTCATTTTATCAAAACATCTATATATGGCCGGTGCTATAGCTAGGGCAATAGTTGTTAGCCATAGCGAAAATTGCAAATTTAGTCCCATAAATTACGATTATTCCTATTTTAGTCCTATAACTTTGTAAAGTAGTAGTTTAGTCCTTGACCATTTTAATCTTATAGCGAAAAATAGTATATTAGGCCCGTAACTTTAGAAGTAAGCAATTATAGTTCCATATTTTTTTAGAGGTGACAATTTCGGCCCACTGCACAAATTAGGCTAAAAAGCCAAAAATATACAACACGCCATATTGGAAATTACAACTATATCCAATAAATCCGTATTAGAGCTGGCACAATCCAGCCCGGCTCGTGGGCCGACTTGACCGCACCAGGGTTTGGACCTGGTAAAAATCTGGGTCTATTTGGTCCGGCCCATAGGCCCAACTTGGCCTGACTTGAAATATTCATGCACAAAATGAGTTTTCGGGTTGAGCTGGGCGATGCATTTCGCTAGGGTGGCAATGGAGCGGGTGTCAGACAATGCAGTTATATAATGACCCAGACCCGCCTCGTCCTTAGAACGGGGTGGGTGACCCGCTACCCGTGTTAGAGATTTTTCTAACCGCAAGTCTACGGTGTCAAGTTTTAATATAGAGTAGTAAGGTTGTCGAATCCCAGGGAATAATTATCGAATTATTGCTAAGTACTATAATATAGTAGTCTAACTTTATTTAGAAATTCAATATTTGATGGAGTTGATTATACTAAAAATACTAAAAATAAATTAAGACTATGAAAATATCAATGAGTTTATCGATTGATTAAATGAATTCTAGAGGTATGATGAATCTAGTTATCCCTTATGTTGTCAATATGGTTTATCAATCATCAATTATCAATTTATAAGTCAAGATTTCTACAATAATCATTTCCTCTCTCGAGTGCCAAATAATTTTAGATCTAATTGGGAAATCAATATCTCTATAAAAATCACCAATTGAAATCTCAATAAAAGCTATGAATCTTGATAAATGACTTCAAAGGATTCACAAATTTCTCAATTCTATGAAATCCTAGGTTATGCTATCCCAAGGTCATGTATTCAATTACCTCTCTCAAGTGTCAAATCAAATACACCAAACACTCTAAATTATTGATCAAGTAATTTAGAAGCAATAGATCCAAATAACACAAATAAATTGATAGATCTAGATTGACAAACCACAATTTCAAAACATAAGTTCAAACATAGATTACATCATCCCTCAGAATTATAGAGTTTAGCTCATGATTAAAGAAAATGAATCCATAAGAATACAACAATACATCTTACAAAATATGGAGAAAGTAACAAAATAAGAGCAAGAGTTGAGGGATCTTCTCTATTTCTAGATGATAAGAGCCTTCAATCTTCTTCTCCAAGCTTGTACCAAGATGTTTCTATTCTTTCTCCCTTGTCTTCTTGTTGTTTTGTTGTCTTCCAAATGGTCCAAGATCCCGAAATCACGCCCAGTGTCTCTCTATTTATAACCCCACCAAGATCCAAGAAAAAGGTAGGCAAACATAGGAGAATCCACCCGGGCGCTGCGCCCAGCAATTTCAAGAAAAATCTCACCCTTGCTGCATTGCCTTCACGGAAAAAAAAATCTAACGCCTTGCCTGTCTTTAGCTGCCATTCCAGTGTGGGCCGCAGTGCCCGCCGAGTTTTTCACCCACCAAATGTTGGAATTTGCTTTTGAGCCCTTCTTCAAGTTGTAGCCCTATCTCTTAGCTTTCCATAGCCACTTGAATCATATCAATATCAATTTTGTAGAGAGAGTTATGGCCAAAATACAAAACGCTGCCGATGATGGAAATTTGAGACGCGTTTGGCGTTTCTTCAAATCAATCTCTCGTTGTTTGCTCGTTTGTACTTCTTTTGATACACGATTCATTACTATGACTACAAACTCAATATAATTGGCTCTCAACATGGCTTGGCTACTCAAATGACTCAAAATAATAAAAAACAACACAAAACTCAAGTCAGGAAGCCCAAATCAATGGTATAAAACCAAGTGAACAAATACCCCAAACTTAGAATATTGCTTGTCCTCAAGCAATTACAACTCTAAAATGAAAAATACGAGACAGAACAATACAAACAAAGCGCAAAACTTCACAACCAAACTCATTCGTCAAATTTCGTTTCACTATCAATCAAGCGCGTATTTTCACAATGTGATCATGACGGTGGAATGTTCATGCCAACCCCGTTTTCATTATCCGAGATAGATTCACACAATCAAGTGTTTTCAAGATGATCCACTTTTTGAATATAGAGATGAGATGCTTATCGAGACTCCATAGGCTTGTCTTTCACACTAATCTCCACTAATGTAGGCTAATGTAACACAAGGATCAATAGGACTTTTAAAGCTTGTAATGTGGGCTTAGGGTAAGGTAGGAAAATATAGGAATAAGTGGCTCAAATCACCCAAACACACAATTAACACTTGAATTATCAATAGGCACTACCCTTCACTTTTTTTAACACCCCCAATGTTTATGAACTTTCAATCCCGTTGATTTGTTTTTTTCACATTTTTTTGGAACCCCAAACTTATTCTTTTGCGTACATGGGGTTTCATCTTTTCTTTTCTCGGGCAACTTCATTCAATTAACCACATACCCTTCTCATCATCCCTCCTCAACCTTCAATATTTTTCTATATTATGTGTATACGTATGAGTGATGGGTAATTAGAATTTTCACATTTAGGCTCGGGTATTCGATTGGTTGCCAAAGAAACGGGTTTATAAGGCTCAAAGGGGACACTAGGAAAAATATAATGCAAAGGTAGGCATTTTAGGCTCTAGCTTGTTCAAAGATGGCCTAAATCACTTCCTCATGGTTACTTCGCCAGATTTCGCCTCGACTAGTGATCGAGACAAGTTCTAGCATCCGGTGGGATCATAAAGGAACCACTCAATTGAATAAATCATCCCCAAATAAATCATCGAGTTAAGCATATAGATGGCATTAATGGAAAGAAGATTAAATCACAGTTCAAACACATGCTCTTTTGACCGTTCAACTCATATTCAACAAATTCACTTAGTCATGCGGTTTCACGAGTTTAACAAACGCCTCGACTCAACTCTAGACTTTTTTTTTTTTTTTCTTTTTTTTTTCACTCAAGACCGACTCGATGAATAAAAGCATCGCACCCCCAAACTTAAAACGACATTGTCCCCAATGGAGAGGTGGGAAAAAGACTTTCCTGGTAGCCGAGGAGCGAAGGCTCCTTAAGTCATGTGATACCACTACGTGTATGAGGTGTCTCGTATAAGCTCAAAATGCATCCTAGCGCACAAGCCCGTGGGCGTTGTATGCTCCGAGGTGTGGTCTTGTTCTTTCCCTTCGCCTTGCCCGACCCTTTTTGGCCAGCATCTTTGCAACCTAGCAAGGTAGACAAGAAAAACAAAACTCGTGGAACCAAGGAACTTGGTTATGGGTGAGAAATCAAAAATCACAGCACATACAAAATGCACCCAAGTAGAAAATATAGTGCCATGTCAAAAAGATAAGCATGGAGATGCAAAATAGCACTAAACAATGTGAAACTGTCATTGGGGCATTTCATCAAACACCTCATATGCATGAATTTGGGCAAAGATAGTAAATGCAATGGATAACTCAATTCAATCCCAAAATTCAACACCAAACCTAAGTCTAGCATGATCAACCAATCCACAATCCATACATCAACACAATTATCCTAGCACTTCTACAATCCAATCACACCAAAAATCACAAGATGGGGAAAACAATGGGGTGGGTTTTGGAAGTTTCAAACTTACCAAATAATGAGTGAATGAGATGAAGAATGTGTGTGTGGTGTTAAAGTGCTCCGTTGTGACGATGGAGTGAGATATGTGGGATTTGCACAAATAAGAGGGGTGAAATGTGATGCAACTTACTACTAATAATGCAAAAACTTAGAAAAAACAAAAACAACTACTAAACTAAATAAAACTAAGAAAGCAATAAAAGGGGATTGGGTTGCCTCCCAAGAAGCGCTAAGTTTGATCTTGACGGACTTTGTCGATTCTCCTCAAGTTGGAGCTCCAATAGGCATGTTATCTACATTGCCCTTAGAAACTCCCCAACCTCCAATATCTTGACTACATTCCCAACCATCCGCTTACCATCATTTAATTCAAATTTTAGCATATTGGTTGGATGAATAGTGAATACAACTTTCTCCTGATTTACCCGCAGAGTTAGCTCCCCCGTTTCTACATCGATCAAAGCTCGTGATGTAGCTAAAAATGGTCGCCCAAAGATGATAGGTATTTTCTTGTCCTCATTCGCATCCAACACTACAAAATCCACAGGAAAAACAAATTTATTAATTTTTACCAATACATCTTCAATGATTCCCCACGGATAGGCGATGGATCGATCAAAGAACCGCAAAGTGATATTGGGACTTCACCTCCCGAGCCCAAACTTCATCACATCGAAAGAGATATAAGATTCACTGGACCCAAGATCACAAAGTGGTTTCTCAAAGAAAACTCCTCCAATAGTACAAGGAATAGTGAAACTCCTGGATCCTTCATTTTCTGAGGTAGTTTACTCTGGACTATTGCACTACATTCCTCTGTCAAGTAGACAGTCTCAAATTGCTCCAACTTCATTTTCTTGGATTCCACTGGTTTCACATAAATGGGCGATTGTTGGTGCAAGCTGAATTTCCACCTCCGATCTTACATAAATTGCATTGCAATGCTCCTGGATTAACCTCGTATCACTCGGAAATTTCCTCTCTCGCAATGAATTCTTGTTGTTGCTAAATCTCTTGTGTCACCAAGGAGTTGATGTGACCTTCTATTGTTGTAACTCTCGAAAGGTGAGCTTGTCCATGTTAGAATCGGTCATGTTCATCCTTGCTCGTGTTTCTACAAGGAATGAACTAAGTAATTCTTCCAAAGACGGATTTTGTTCTCCCACGTGTGTACTCGTGCTTGGTTTTGAAATCCGGAGGCGGTTGCAACACATTTTCGTATTGCTATACGAGAAATTTTCATGATTTGAAGTCTCGGATGATAATGCGTCGGCAATTGATTCCTCTATTATTGAAACCCGATTGTTCACATAATTCACTTGCTCGTATCGGGATTCACAATTTCTTGACTTATCTCCACGAGCGCCTCTCGGTTGTTGTTTTCCACCGAACTTAGTGTAGCAATTTGCTTTGACAAGGCGGAAATTTGAGAGGCCAATGCGGACATAGTATCAAGTTCAAGAACACAAAGAACTTTTCTTGGCGTAGATCTTTGAAGGCCATTGATAACTATTGGCAGCCATTTCTTCGAGTAAAAGCATGGCCTCACTTGGAGTTTTAGCCATCAATGTACCTCCTTGCTGCAAAGATCTATAATAGTTCTTGAATGCCCATTCATACCATTGTAGAAATCTTGAACCTTTTGCCAATCTGGTACCCATGTTGTGGACACCTCCTCAATAATTCTTTGAATCGCTCCCAAGCTTCGTAGAGTGGCTCAAAGTCGAGTTGATGGAATTGAGAAATCTCACTTTTCGGTTGAAGTGTCTTACTAGGTGGAAAGAATTTTGCCATGAATTTTTCGGTGAGATCATTCCAACTAGTGATACTTTCGGTGGAAAGGTTTGAAGCCACTATCTAGCTTTATCACGAAGTGAAAACGGAAATAACCTCAACCGAATAGCTTCATCGGGAACCCCATTCATTTTGATAGTGTCACATATCTCAAGAAAAATAGCCAAATGAGCGTTCGGGTCATCTCGCACTTCCCCAAACCGATTCTGTTGCACCATGTTTATTAGGGCGGCTTCAATTCAAAATTATTCGCATTGATAGGTTGGCAAACAATGCCCGAATAATTTTGATTCGTGGTTGGTCGAAAATAATCCCGAATGGCCCTTTCTGGTGGTGCAACAATTGGTATATGCGGTCTTCATCATCACCGATTCTGCCATTTTTGTGAATTCTATTCTTCGATGCGGCTCTAATTTTTTGAAGCGTTCTTTCAATTTCTGGATCAAATAAGATTAAATTAGCACTTTTATTTTTTCGCATCAACAAGAAAACACAAAAATGTCAATGACCCTATTGTAACAAAAAAAAACAATCTAAATTAAAGTAAAACTACTAAGTAATAATATTAGCGCAAATAAGATGAATTATTCCCCAAACAACGGCGCCAAAAACTTGTTAGAGATTTTTCTAACCGCAAGTCTACGGTGTCAAGTTTTAATATAGAGTAGTAAGGTTGTCGAATCCACGGGGAATAATTATCGAATTATTGCTAAGTACTATAATATAGTAGTCTAACTTTATTTAGAAATTCAATATTTGATGGAGTTGATTATACTAAAAATACTAAAAATAAATTAAGACTATGAAAATATCAATGAGTTTATCAATTGATTAAATGAATTCTAGAGGTATGATGAATCTAGTTATCCCTTATGTTGTCAATATGGTTTATCAATCATCAATTATCAATTTATAAGTCAAGATTTCTACAATAATCATTTCCTCTCTCGAGTGCCAAATAATTTTAGATCTAATTGGGAAATCAATATCTCTATAAAAATCACCAATTGAAATCTCAATAAAAGCTATGAATCTTGATAAATGACTTCAAAGGATTCACAAATTTCTCAATTTATGAAATCCAGGTTATGCTATCCCAAGGTCATGTATTCAATTACCTCTCTCAAGTGTCAAATCAAATACACCAAACACTCTAAATTATTGATCAAGTAATTTAGAAGCAATAGATCCAAATAACACAAATAAATTGATAGATCTAGATTGACAAACCACAATTTCAAAACATAAGTTCAAACATAGATTACATCATCCCTCTAGAATTATAGAGTTTAGCTCATGATTAAAGAAAATGAATCCATAAGAATACAACAATACATCTTACAAAATATGGAGAAAGTAACAAAATAAGAGCAAGAGTTGAGGATCTTCTCTATTTCTAGATGATAAGAGCCTTCAATCTTCTTCTCAAGCTTGTACCAAGATGTTTCTATTCTTCTCCCTTGTCTTCTTGTTGTTTTGTTGTCTTCCAAATGGTCAAGATCCACGAAATCACGCCCAGTGTCTCTATTATAACCCCACCAAGATCCAAGAAAAAGGTAGGCAAACATAGGAGAATCCGCCCTGGGCGCTGGGTTATTTCCGCGTATGAAAGCTACTGCGGCGCCCAGCAATTTCAAGAAAAATCTCGCTCGGCGCTGCGGCAGCACCCGGGAGCGCCCACTGGAAAAAATCTAACGCCTTGCCCTGTCTTGTCACAGGCGCTGCAGCGCCCGCCCTGAGTTTTTCACCCACCAAATGTTGGAATTTGCTTTTGAGCCCTTCTTCAAAGTTGTAGCCCTATCTCTTAGCTTTCCATAGCCACTTGAATCATATCAATATCAATTTTGTAGAGAGAGTTATGGCCAAAATACAAAACGCTGCCAGTGATGGAAATTTTGAGACGCGTTTGACGCGTTTCTTCAAATCAATCTCTCGTTGTTTGCTCGTTTGTACTTCTTTTGATACACGATTCATTACTATGACTACAAACTCAATATAATTGGCTCTCAACATGGCTTGGCTACTCAAATGACTCAAAATAATAAAAAACAACACAAAACTCAAGTCTAGGAAGCCCAAATCAATGGTATAAAACCAAGTGAACAACCCGAATTAAATTAACTTAAATAGGAAAAAGGAAAAATAGGAGAAAAAAATATTTACATATAAAATACTTATAAAATATTCTTTACAAAAGTTGTTATTTTTAATTTGTAAATGCGAGATCTAATATTAAAAGATAAAAATTATATTATAATATATATTATATTTGCAAAATATATATTAAATATATTAAGAAAATAGGTAGGGCGGGGCAAATACCTGCGAGACAGAAGTGATACCCAGACCCGACCCATCCGCCCATTTTTGAGACAATACTTAGCCAAATAAGTCATTTGGAAATAAGGACATTTTGGACATTATGGAGGTATGAGGTGCCCCTGGGAACCAAAATTGCACTATAGTAAAACTTATGGGACCAAAATACGAAAATGCCACAAACATATGGGACCAAGACCAGAACTTATGAGACTTTTTTTTTTTTTGAGGGAAAACTTATGAGACTTAAATGGCAATGATCATAACTTATGAGACTATTTTTGCAATTTTTCCTAAGCAATATTTACAATCTTAATTATTTACTCCATCCAAAATAAGTGTCTTTCTAAAAAAGAAAACACATATTAAGGAATGTATTAAAATACTTAATATACCCTTAAATAATCAAAAATGCTGCTTTGAAAGAATTTTTTTTCAAAAATGCTTCTTTGAAAGAAAATAAAATATTGATATTATTGTTAATAAGTATAAGGGTAATTTGGGAAAAAAGTTATCTGTAGTCTTTAAAACATAAAAGGTCATTTTCCTAATAATATTTTATGTGTCAAAGGACACTTATTGTGAATAAAAGAGAATATCATAAATCAATTCTCAATAATTTATTTATTTATTTTTAAGTAAAATGATCATTGTATTGATAAATAATATAAGACACGAGATTACAAACTTTTATAAGTACAAATTTATGAGTTTACTAGTTTTCTCAAAAGAGGTAACGAAGTACTAAAAAAAAAAAGGTTCTATATTAATTTTTACAATTTTAAAAGCTCACCAATATATAAGAAACAACTAAGTTACATTAATAATTGACAAAATGCATCTTATTTTTCATAAGAGCAGAACCTTTTAACTTTAGTGAAACATCCTTTTAATAATAAATTTAAGAAGAAAAAAAAAGAGACAAACATAATCTTGTATTTGAAAGAAAGTAGTTAAATAATGTTTTTTTTTTTGAGTGAAAAAATAATGTTTTCTTTAGTCATTTTTTTTTTTTTTTTTTATAACTCAGCTTCCAGGCTTACTTTGACTATATACTGAGGACAACGACTCGGCTCCTCATTCCGCGCCAAGGTGAACTGGATGTGCACGCACTGGCCGTGTTCTGACGGGGTCTGCTGACGTACAACAAGAGATCCTCCCAGGTAAAGAGAACAATTATGTTTGACCCCCAATCTACTAATAACGATCTCTCCCCGAATCGAACCCACACGGATTACGATGCAAATTTTTCTTTTCTACTCAAAACTTTAAGCGGCTATAACTATCTCGATTCTCATCCGATTAACATGCAAAATATACCAAATTAATCCTCTCAGCGAGATCTACCATTTAATATCAATATTGCATATATAAAAGCGAATTACTGATTCGATTTTTTATTAAAAAACAAAAAAATTGAATCTCATACGTATCAAGTGCATTAAAAAAGCGAGAACGAGCCCTAATAGCTCTGATACCACTGTAAGCAAATAAGCACATATTTGCACATAATCACATAATTAAGAATCGATGATACCTTTCAGTTGGTAGCGGATTGAATTCACCGATTCGCGTTTTGTTAGCCCTTGATCTGGATAGCTCGCCTACAAGCCCCTCTCGAACTGCACTTGAATGTATGTTGCCCTTCACTCCGTGCGTCACTCCGCTTGATGTGGATACTACTAGAGCACCCACAATTATTGCACACCTTAAACCCTCGGAGACCTTGAGTGGTGATTCTCCAAGAAGAAACGTAGAGAGAAAAATTCTATGTATGAGATATCTGTCTTGTTAGAATTAACGTGTGTGTAGGAATGAGGGAGAGATCATCTTATAATTGTAAGATATCTCAATCCCTGCCATAATCAAATCCTACCATATTAGATGCAATCCCAAGATGCATGCTAATCAATTAAGGATCCCTTTGATTTGGCACAATCTTTCCTATCTTAAAAAATTATCTCGACGTGAGCATCAAATGTCACCCAATTATTTCTTATATGCGATGTATGTATGGATTATAATGGACAATGTTTCTATTCATGGATTATTTAAATTTTTATTATTGTCTTCAACTTGGTGGGAGATGATTATAAGCTTTTGCGTTAATTTTCGATCTCATTGATTTGAAGAACATAATAAAATTTTATTTGAATCGAGAATAGAAAATTTTAAATTAGACAAGTACCTAACAAATTGTGCATTATATATAGTGATGGATGCCCAAATAGCTTTTTTCGATCTTTATGGCTCGCAAACTTGATGGCGTAACTATGCTATGTGGCATAGAAACGTTCAATTTTTTTGCGCACCACATGAAAATCATTGACCATCTCACCACCGCTTTATGGCTATGCCTATTGAGCCGAAAATGGATCAAATGCCCAATATCGTCGCGATCGGGACGCTGCATAATAAGTGGGTAGATCAGGATAGGAGTGCGCTATATACTATGTTGAGTGCATGCACGACCATCCGATCCGTGAGTTTGAAAAGTATCCAACGGCTAAGGAGGAGTGGGAAGGCTTGAAGGTCACATACGCAGACGACCTCGAAGCGAGATTGAGGGCTTTAACCCTCAAGTTTAACCGAAGACGTACTTGACCCCAAACACACGATGAGCCAAAGATCTTGATGTGATGAAAGATATGATTCGCGAGCTTCAAAATCCGGAAATGAGATCAGCGATGAACAACAAGTTTTGGCAGTCATAAGGTCGCTACCTGAGCAGACCTGGGGACACGTTAAGCTTGTGCTCACACACAACGAGCAAATCCAAACTTTTGACAGCGTCGCTAGTCATCTTAGGCTTGAGGCTGACCGTCGAGAGGCGGATCGAGCACAAACAGCTGCTCTTGTCGCACATGCTGGACAACGCAAGCCCCCCAAAGGCAAACGTTGGAACAAGCCGAAGGGTGCTGGACAGAGTGGTGCCAAAAACCAAAACTTGGGCCCACAAGGTGAAAAAGCCACGAAACGTCAACGTGGTAAAAGGGGCGGAAAGAAAAAGAATGCATGCTTTAACTGTGGAAAGTCGGGTCACTTTGCTCGTGATTGCACTGAGCCAAAGAAGGTACGACCCGCTTCTAGCTCTTTTGACTCTTTTGTTTGTTCACATGTTTTTGTTGCTAATTCTCTCCATGGTTGGATTGTAGACACAGGAGCAACCAAACATGTGACAAGAGATAGAGCAGGTTTTGTAGATTACCATCGAGTGCCAGTATGCAGCCATTACATTGCTATGGGAAATGGCGCACATGAGGAGGTTGTTGGAGTTGGGTCATACCGGCTCAAGCTCAAGATCTGGGGCGCGAGCTACTCCTTAGTGATGTGCTTTATGCACCCAAAGATTCGATGTAATTTACTTTCGGGCCAAAGACTTTTAGGACATGGTTTTTTTCTTGTTCGATCAAACTCGATTTATCCATTTTTCTTGGCAATGACCTTTATGGCGTAGGATTTATTAGTAATGGATTTTTCATATTAGAACTATCCAGTGAATGCATTTCTTTTGTTTCTTCATCTGTTGATGTTATTTCTGAATCTGTTAAATGGCATGCGAGGTTGGGACACATAGGACAAGAAAGATTGACTAGGCTAGCTCGAGAAGGTCTTTTAGGCCAGCTCGCTAAAGTCAACCTTCCTGTGTGTGAACCATGTCTGGCGGGAAAAGCCTGCCGGAAGCCTTTTGGTAAGGCAAAGAGGGCTACTCATCCTCTTGAAATAGTCCACTCAGATATATGCGGGCCTATGAACGTGAGGGCACGACACGGTGCATCCTATTTTCTCACTTTCATTGATGATTATTCGCGCTACGGGTCAGTATATCTCTTGTCTCATCGGTCAGAAGCGCTTGTCTGTTTTAAGCGATTCTTGGCCGAGGTTGAGAACCAAAGAGAACGAAACCTCAAAGTTTTACGTACTGATAGAGGGCGAGAATATCTGTCTGATCAGTTCAGACAATTATGTGAAGAAAAAGGAATTATAAGACAATTGTCCATTCCATATACTCCGCAACAAAATGGGGTTGCAGAGAGAAGGAATAGGACACTTTTGAAATGGCAGATCAATGATGGCACAAGCTAATCTTCCAATATCTTTTTTTGGGAGATGCGATTTTGATTTCTTTGCCGCCTACATATTAAACCGTGTGCCTTCAAAGTCAGTTCCTACGACACCATATGAGTTATGGAATGGCAGAAAGCCTAATTTAGAAGGCTTGCGCCCTTGGGGGTCGGCTGGTTTTGTTCACAACACTTCTCATAAGCATGGGAAGCTTGGTCCTAGGGCGATCAAACATGTCTTTATAAGATATTGCGATCACTCGAAAGGCTATGTGATGTATGGTGAACATCCTGATGGAGGAATGACTGAGATTGAATCCCGCGATATTAACTTCCTCGAGGAGGAATTTCCAACAATCGGAGAAGTAAGAGGGAATCTAGAACTGTATGAGTTGCAAGATCCCATAGACAATGCCACGCTTCCTGGCGAGGGTGAGACTTCAAAATCTCATCCAGTTATCGACGGGGACAATGACAGTGGTCCTAGAGTCAGTGGAAGTGACCCACTGGACGAAGACTCTCAAAATCCACTTATGCGTAGAAGCAATCGTGGAATAGTACCCCGACGACGTTTTGAAATTGAGGGGGAATCTTTCATGTGTGCTTCTATGGATATTGATGAGCCAGCCACTTATCAAGAGGCTGTTACTTCTCCTAATGCTAAAGAGTGGATAATTGCTATGGAGGAAGAGATGAGCTCGATGGCTAAGAACCAAGTTTGGGAGCTAGTTGATCTTCCACCTGGACGTAAGACCATTGGGAACAAATTGGTTCTTAAGGTCAAGCGCAAGGCAGATGGGTCGATCGACAAGTATAAAGCTCGTCTTGTGGCGAAGGGCTATACTCAAAGAGAGGGTGTAGACTACGAAGAGACATTCTCCCCGGTGGTGAGGTTTGCCTCAATTCGCCTTATTTTGGCCATTGTCGCCCACCTTGATCTGGAATTATTCCAGATGGATGTGAAGACAGCATTTCTCAATGGAGAACTGGATGAAGAGATCTTTATGGAACAACCTAAAGGGTTTATTGAAGGGACAAGAGCGCAAAGTTTGCCGCTTAAAGCGTTCCATTTATGGACTGAAACAATCATCCAGACAGTGGTACTATCGATTTCATCGAGCTATCACATCGATAGGCTTTACGATGATCGAGGAAGACCACTGTGTGTATGTCAAGAGAAGTGGGAGAAAATTCTTGATTCTCTCACTGTATGTGGACGATATTTTATTGGCTGGAAATGACATGGAGATGATTGTCACCACACAAGAGTGGTTGTCCTCTACATTTGAGATGAAGGACATGGGAGAAGCAGAATACATACTTGGTGTTAGGATACACCGAGATCGTTCTAGAAAATTATTGAGTTTGTCTCAACAGGCTTACATCAATAGGATTCTAGAACGGTTTCGTATGCATAATGCTAAACCTGTTGACACACCCATGGAAAAGACTTGTGTTCTCAGCAAAGATTTATGCCCAAAAACAAATGAAGAAAAGGAATGCATGGCTAAGGTTCCATATGCAAATGCGATAGGGAGTCTGATGTACGCAATGATGTGTACCCGACCAGACCTATGTTTTGCAGTTGGGATGGTGAGCAGATATCAAAGTAATCCTGGACGCGCTCATTGGGCTGCGGTCAAGAGGATACTTAGATATCTGAAAGGGACAAGTGATTTAGCTTTATGCTATCATGGGGGTAGTTTAAAGTTGGTAGGTTACAGTGATGCCGATGGATCAGCGGATAGAGATGAACGCAAATCCACATCGGGATATGCATTCATATTGGGAGGCGCTGCTATCACTTGGTGTAGTAAGAAGCAACCTTGCATATCTTTATCCACCATGGAAGCTGAATATGTTGCTTGTACGTCAGCAGTCCAAGAGGCAATCTGGTTGAGAAGATTTCTTGAGTCTGCGCATTACATGGCGCATGTTAATGATGCGGTTCTTGTCTATTGTGATAACACGTGCACTAGCATATGCTAAGGATCCCAAGTACCACGGGAGGACCAAGCATATCGACACCAGATATCACTTTATTCGAGAGAGTATTGCGCAAGGTCAAATAGTTCTCAGGCATATTCCTACTGGCGACATGGTCGCTGATCCTTTTACTAAGCCTTTGCGCAGAGACGTGTTCCAAAGGCATGTTAGAAGTATGGGACTGTGTAGGATTTGAATTTGTGGGCTGTATGAACATTTTATTGATTAATAAGATTTATTGTTCTTATTAATTTGTTAGTGTATCTTGTGTTTAATGATTGATAATGTCACCGGACTTAGATTGCCTACTCACACGGGTAATCGCTTGGCGCTTTGATAGCGAGCAAGATGAGACTCATTGATCTTGTTCGCACCAATGAGAGGGATGCGATCGATCGCCTTTACGCAAGGAACAACGTGAAAGGACAAAAGTTTAACCATAGTCGCCTTGGCATGAGGCCAAGATGAGATCATACTTGATCAAAATGGAGTGCGTCCAAACTTCATAAAAGTCTGTTTGTAGCCGAGTGTGTGAATTATTAGAAGATGTTGTGGGGACCGACTTCTGTAATGCGCAGGTCAGGCGCTGGATGAGCGACTGGACTAAGGCTCGTATGATGTTTAGAGCGTGGCATGCCCGAATTGAGTGGGAGCTCCATCATAGCATGTATTCATACTACATGTGCTTTTGCGGCGACCTTATAAGACGAGTGTTTGAATGGATCCCCGTCCTTGTGTGTGAGCTCTTATTGTGTTTATTAGTGCCCTTTGGGACTCTGGACTTTGTCATGATGTGTAAGCTTGATGAAGCTACTTTAGCATGTGTCCAATGGCCAAGATTGATTCGGTCTGTCGGAGCATGACTAGGAAAGCTGTCAAGACCAAGCTGATTGACATAAGAGGCCGATGAAAAACTAAGTTGGTAACGCACTATGTTCTATGGCTCATAGGCCGGCCGACTAAGTCGAAAAAGATGTTTTGACATAGTCATGAGCATAGATACATATTGGAAGGTCAAGCATGCTCTATCTATTGAGGGGTCAGAGATGCTTGATTTGGTGCGGCCACATAGTTTGGGGTACATAACGAGTCTCCTGAGTTGAAGAGTTATGTTAGTTGGGTGATGACTTAATATAATTCTCCTCATTTGTTCCTTTTCGCTCTCGCTTGGTCGCACACCTTATTCCTGTATGAAAAAAGGCACGTGAGATGAGAATTATGGGAATGGGATTCGAAAAGAGTCGGATCGAGATATGTATGAGTGGGAGAAATTGGAGAATAGCATCCATATCTTTTAAGATAGGAAAGATTGTGCCAAATCAAAGGGATCCTTAATTGATTAGCATGCATCTTGGGATTGCATCTAATATGGTAGGATTTGATTATGGCAGGGATTGAGATATCTTACAATTATAAGATGATCTCTCCTCATTCCTACACACACGTTAATTCTAACAAGACAGATATCTCATACATAGAATTTTTCTCTCTACGTTTCTTCTTGGAGAATCACCACTCAAGGTCTCCGAGGGTTTAAGGTGTACAATAATTGTGGGTGCTCTAGTAGTATCCACATCAAGCGGAGTGACGCACGGAGTGAAGGGCAACATACATTCAAGTGCAGTTTGAGAGGGGCTTGTAGGCGAGCTATCCGATCAGGGCTAACAAAACGCGAATCGGTGAATTCAATCCGCTACCAACCGAAAGGTATCATCGATTCTTAATTATGTGATTATGTGCAAATATGTGCTTATTTGCTTACAGTCATAAATGTAATAGTATTTTAAAAAGAAAGGGTGTGGCCTAATTATGCTTAATCAATGGAGCCATCTGTGGACGCAGCCCTATATATAGTTTGTAAAAATGATCATATAAATAATGTATATTTTGTAATTATTACAACATCTGCTGCGCAGCCTGTAATGAAATGAAATAACATGATGATAAATTAATTATTGTTAGTGTTAGTACTAATTATAACAATTATCATCCCAAAAGGCAATTGCTGTAAACATGCATATTGATTAAGCTTGCTGATTTTTGAATTTTATGCATTTCAATTTTCATAAAAAAAGAAAATTAAAGATAAGTAAATTGCAAATTCAAGGATTACTATTATATTATGATATTATCTATATGAAATGAAAGTATGAAACAACTTTTTTCTTTCCTTAAGTTTGATTTTAAATGGGCGAGGTATGAGAACTGATAAGTGATAAGTACTAAAGCTCTAACGCAAAAATAGGTTATGCTCGTTTAAATTATGACAAAAACTTATATGAGACGGTCTCACGAATTAGTTTCTTGAGACGCATTCTAAAATGGCCCGTATTAACTAAGTCATTTGAATTGAAATCTAACTTGATTTGATTTGTAAAATGAGTTGGATCTGTCTTATTAATTTAAATCCTAGTCTCACATGAGACTTACTCTTAAATTATTAATGTATATTTTATATGTTTTTTTTAAGAAAATCATTTTTTTAATAAATTAGGAGTACTGGTTGGAGGGATGATATAAATTTCAAAGAAACTGAAAAATACTAGGTTCGAACCCCGGCCAACACCCTTACAAAGGGTGAGTAATTTAATTATAATTAGTTTAGTTGAGCTATAAATATTTGTGAATGTTAAGTAATTGGCCCATTTGTTTTAGTGTTTGGCCCAATATCTTATAATCTTGGCCCAACTGCAACCCAAAGCCTCCAAGCCCATTATCTTCACACATTGAGTTATCCGGGTTGTGGGCTCGGATTGTTGTACTCGTTTAATAGTTCGCGGATCCTTTTGTGTAATCTCAGCCGTTGATTATCACCTCTTGATCGTGACTTTTCATCCGGACTATTAAAAGGTTCTTTTTGAACCCTAATCCTCATTATGCAGTTTTCACTCTCTCTCTTATCTCTCTCTCACTCTAAATTCTCTCGAATCTTCCTGTGGTCTTCTTCCCTGTGAAATCCGATCTCTCATCGGAGTTTCTGTGAAATCTTGAGTTTTTCTGGCATCCTTGAGTGTTTTCTTCTCTAGTTCACTTCCTTTGTGGACGAACTGGGTTGGGGCCAAAAACTAGGGTTTCTGGGAAGTTAGGGTTTGTGTGATTCGATCTTTTCCTCGGGTCCCAGGTGTAGATCCGGGTTTTTCTGTGAGGAGGTTTTGTAGAAGGCTTTGTGGTCCCTTTCTATCTTTGGGTTCTGCGGATTTCTCTGGTGACTTACCGTGGTGGTTCTTTGGAAAACTGGTCCTGAGCCGAATAATTTTAATATTCGGTTTTAGGGTTTTATCCCTTTATATTTTGTGTTATATTTCTTCATTTGTAATATTCAGTTCATCTGTTGTATTTTACATTCTGCAAATTGTGTCTAGAGTATACTTATATAATAGGCTTATTGAGTCTGTAATTTGTTATTTGGTACTTCGTGTATCAATCTATTGAGGCAGATAGATACCTAACAGTGGTATCATAGCACCTATCTGCCTCGTGGTGGGTTGGTGCTTCTGGTTCTTGAGCTTCTTGGTGATCTGTTGGCTCCCTGGTGTATTTGGTTGTGGTGAGAACCCAGGACAGGCTTCTGGTTGTAAGATTCTCTATTCTATTTTCTCTCATTTATTTTTCAGTCAGTACTTAGTTTAGGGAAACCCTAAGCATAAACCTCTTGACCCTGTGCCTTGAGTGTAGTGGAGTCCTGAGGTGCGAAGGGAATCCACCTAGTTTTAAATTCTTTCTGTTGATCTTGGTTTCTTGGACTTTGTGTGGTCCTGTGTGCCTTTCTTGCTTACTTTGCTTTGTGCTGGACTCTGTGTGATCCATTATTTGCCTCTTATTTACTGTTGCCATTGGACTCTGTGTGGTCCACCTACTTGTTGCTTCTGCTGTTTTATTTGATAATTGTGATACCTGCTTTTGTGTTGTATTCTTGTGATATCCTCTGTGGCTTTATCTGTGAATATGGCTGGTGCATCTGGTTATCATATGGAACCCTTTAATGGGAAAAGTGATTTTTCTATTTGGCAACAAAAAATGAAGGGGATTTTAATTCAGAAGAAATGTTTTAAAGCTATTGATCGGAAATATTCTGATAAAAATACTGCTGAAATAAAATCAAAACTTGATGAATTTGCTTACTCATCCATTATCCTTAATCTCTCTGATGCTGTTTTGAGAAAAGTTGGCAAGTTAACTTCTGCCAAGGCTCTTTGGGATAAATTACAAGAACTTTACACTGAAACTTCCCTACCCTCAAAACTCTTTCTACTGGAAAAGTTTTTTAGATTCAAACTTGATCTGACTAAGGATATCGATGAGAACTTGGATATTTTTACAAAATTGATACAAGATATCAAACTTACTGGTGATAAAAACATTGATGATTATACCCCTATTGTGTTGCTAAATGTCATTCCGATTCCTATCTTTGATGTGAAATCTGTCATTAAGTATGGTAGAGACTCTATTACCCTTGATACTGTGATTAATGGCCTTAAGAGTAAGGAATTAGATCTGAAAATATCTAAGGAGAATGAACAGGGGTCAGGGAAGGTTATGCATGTCAGGGGTAGACCTCAGAATAGGAGAAATGGGAATAACAATAATAAACCTGTAGTAGAAAGAGAAGTAAAAGCGAGAGGAGGTCTAGTTCAGGCGTAAGAACAATATGAAGTGTTATAAGCGTGGTGAACATGACCATTACGAGAAAAGAATGTACCAAACCAGGAATAACCAGAACAATAGCCAAAACAATAATCAGAATAACAAGAACCAAACCAATGATTCGGTGAACTTGACAACTGGCAATGATCATATGGGTGATGTGTTTATGATGCATGAGTTGCATGATTCTGTGAATATTGTGCCTTCAAATTCTTTCAGTGAAAATGATTGGCTTATTGATTCTGCTTGCACATTTCACATGACACCATTTAAACACTTGTTTGCCTCCTATGCTTCTGTGCAAAATGGATCTGTTTCCATGGCTAATGATAAGAAATGTCAAGTGATTGGTGTTGGTACTGTGCGTTTGAAACTTGATTCTGGTTTTGTTTTAACTTTGAATGATATAAGGCATGTTCCTGATCTGTCTAATAACTTGATCTCCTGTGATATGCTTGAACATGATGGTTATGAGAGAAGGTGGGGTAAGGGTGTGATGAAAATCATGAAAGGTTCCCTTATTATTGCTAAAGCTGAAAAGAAAAGGAATTTGTATGTTTGCTATGTTGAGTCTG
Source organism: Rehmannia glutinosa (assembly GCA_016081115.2). NCBI lineage: Eukaryota > Viridiplantae > Streptophyta > Magnoliopsida > Lamiales > Orobanchaceae > Rehmannia > Rehmannia glutinosa. The sequence continues at coordinate 100,695 of JABTTQ020000256.1, forward strand.
TTCCTTGCATGCAAAATTCTGTGAACAAAGTGAACTCTGTGACCAATGTGAACTCTGTGAATGACAAAACTGAACTTTGGCATAAAAGGCTTGGTCATATTAGTTCTAAAGGTCTTGAATTGTTGCATAAAGAAGAATGTTTTGGAAATGACAAACTTACTTGTGTGCCTTTTTGTGACTCATGTGTTTTTGGTAAACAACAAAAAGTCAGCTTCTCCACCTCCTCTTACCCAAAAACAATCATCCTGCTCTGATATTCTTGAATACTTACATGCTGATGTTTGGGGACCTGCCAGTGTTCCTACCCATGGTGGGAATAGGTACTTCCTATCTGTGATTAATGATTTTTCAAGAAAAATGTTTGTATTTCTTTTGAAAAACAAGTCTGATGTTTTTGAAAAACTTCAAAATTGGAAAACCTTGATAGAAAATCAGACTGGGAAAAAGATTAACTATTTGAGAACTGATAATGGGTTGGAATTTTGCAACCAACTCATGGATCAACTTTGTTTTGATTCAGGTATTGTAAGACACAAGTCTGTGCCTTACACCCCTCAGCAAAATGGGGTTGCTGAGAGGATGAATAGAACTCTTTTGGAAAGGGTGAGAAGTATGTTAAGTACATCTGGACTTTCCAAAAAGTTCTGGGGTGAAGCTGTTCATACAGCTGCCTATGTGATAAATAGATCACCATCTATACATTTAAAAGGGAAATACCCGAACAAGTTTGGTCTGGCGAACCTGTGGACTTTTCAAATTTAAAATTTTTTGGTTGTTCAGCCTTTGTCCACCAAAAGGTTGACAAACTTGATCCAAGATCTTTAAAATATGTTTTTTTGGGATACCCTGATGGGGTTAAAGGGTACAGATTGTGGTCCAAATCTGAAAATGGTTTTAAAGTGTTAATAAGCAGGGATGTGGTTTTTAATGAAAATGAGTTTCCCTGCATTGATGTTTCTAAAAATGTTTCTGAAACTCAAAACCCCACTACTCCTAATAAGGTGGAGCTTTCTAATGTGCCTTCTACTTACATGAATGATAATTCCGATATGATTGATCTTGAGCATGATCATGTGAATGCTAATGATGTGCACAATGATATTGAGAATGACAATGCTGATTTGAATGATAATGTGCATGATGAATTTCCACTCTGGTTGACACTGATCTGAATCATGAACATGCTGAAAATGATAACTTGAATGACTATGTGTTAACTAGAGATAGAACTAGAAGGAACATTAGAATTCCAAACAAGTTTGTTGATTTTCACTTAACTTCTTATGTGTTCTCTGTGTTTGAATCAATTGAGAATTCTGAGCCTAAAACCTACTTTGATGTTGTAAACTCTGTGAACTCTGTGAAATGGCTAAGTGCTATGCAAGATGAGATGACCTCTTTGTATGTTAATAACACTTGGGAACTTGTCCCAAAACCTGTTAACTATTCTATTGTTGATTGTAAATGGTTGTTTAAAGTTAAACAAGAAAATGAAGGTGTTAGATACAAAGCTAGATTAGTTGCAAAATGTTTTACTCAGAAAGAAGGGATTGATTACACAGAGATCTTTGCACCTGTTGTGAAGTTTGTAACTGTGAGAATTATGCTAGCTTTAGTGGCTCAGTTTGACTGGGAACTAAAGCAACTTGATGTTAAAACTGTTTTCTTACATGGTGATTTGGAAGAACAAATTTTTATGAAACAACCTGAAGGTTTTGAAGACAAATCTAAACCCAACCATGTGTGTTTACTGAAAAAGTCTTTGTATGGATTAAAACAATCACCTAGACAGTGGAATAAAAAATTTGACCAGTGCATGCTTGACTTGAAATTCTGTAGAAGCCAATTTGATCATTGTCTGTATTTCAAACTTGATGCTAAGTCTCATGTTTTTTCTTCTTGATCTATGTTGATGATATCTTTTGATAGTCCATGCATTAAAACTATTGACTATGTGAGAAATTGTTTAAGTGCTAAATTCGATATGAAATTCTTAGGTGATGCTAAGAAAATACTTGGTATGAATATTGATAGGGATAGAAATAACTCTGTGATTTATCTTCATCAATCTTCATATGTTGAGAAAGTTTTACAAAAGTTCTCTATGAGTGATGCAAAATCTGTGAATGTCCCCCTTGCATCTCATTTTGTGTTAAGTAGGGATCAGTGCCCTAAAACTGATCCTGAAATCCTTTCTATGCAAAACATTCCCTATGCTAATGCCATTCGATCTGTTATGTACTTAATGGTCAGTATTAGACCAGACATTGCTTATGTTGTTTCTTGCCTTAGTAGATTTATGTCTAATCCTGGAATGGTGCATTGGAATGCTTTGAAGTGGTTGTTGAGATATTTGAGAGATTCAACTGATTATTGCCTTAAAAAAAAGTATGAACCTCATCCCTAAGTTCTTCTACTGCCTTTGCCCTAGAGTTTTGTGGAGGAGTTGAATCGTTGTATGTGCCTCAACAAGTTAGCATCTTGATAAGATGTCATAGACTAAGTCCACCACACAAGAAATCATTCTTCGCCCTGTTACCAAGGGGATTCGAACAAGTCAGGATCATGAGATGTCCAGGGGCGTAGCTAGGGGGCCAACCCGACCCCCAACTTTTTTTTTGTCCCGTTTTTTATGTGGAAAAAAAATGAAAAAAAAAATTATATGTGTTTTTTTAAGGGGGAAAAATAGTTGAGCTATGGAAAAAAAATTTGGGCTAGGGGTAACTAGTCGTGCTGGCTACGTTGGAGATGTCATAGACTGAGTCACCAAATAGGAAATCATTCTCCATCCTGTTACCAGGAGAATTCGAACCTGCACGCTGTAAGTACTAGCAAACAGACAACACGTCACTCAAGTCCTTTACCAGTTGAGCTATGCCCGGGGACGAATGTTATTATGCCTTAAAAGTACATTATATCGTTCTCCTCCCCCCCTCTCAAATAGTCAAATACATAACCTCTTAGCATAAAAAATAATTACATCCTAAAACATAGTTGATACTTGATATTATATATTCTTTTTATGAAAAGTACACAAACGAATAATAACAACGATGTAACATATAATTTAATTTTTTTGTATCAAAATGTGTTGGATATAAATATTTCTTTTAAAAGTATAAAAATATATTTTGAAGATACTTTTCCCCGAAGCAAACATATTCACATATTTTTTCAAAAATAAAATAAAATTATCCAGAGAACATATCCTGGAAAGAAACGAAATCGTAGTACGAAAAGGAAATTTAGAAAAATGGACTTTCAGAGAATATTTAATTTATTGAATTGAGATATCTAACAAAAAAAAGTAGTCTATCAATTTCGTGCTTCGTGGACAGAACTTTTGTAATTCTTTCGATTCCAAAAGTAGTGTTTGGACAAAGAGACAAAGGCTTCATGATCATCAGTCATCAGACCTTCAGAATAAAAATGGTACTATACCATGGTCCATAAACCATGGTCCCCTCCAACAATTAGAATTTCTTTTGTTTTTTTGTTGTTGACCTAACTCACTGTTGATCGGGACCCTTCAATTCCATTGCTTCCTCTTTTACAAAAGCACATTATAATTTTTACAAGGTGAAAATTAAAGGCCAGAAACTGGATTTTCAAAAATTAAATTATTAATGGAAACAAACAGCACTTTATATCCAGCCAAAATCAATAAAAAGGTAAAAGGGTGCTGATCACAAGACCGAATAGCTTAGCTATCGTGAGGTCTCCTTAAAACATTCAGGTAAAACTCACTCTGATGGGAAAAGCCCTTAGAAGAAAAAATAGTACCCTCAAGTTCGAAAACAAAGAAGAAAAGTGACCATAAACCGGCTGCATAGCTGAAAAACAAAACCAAATTATAGTATCTATTATGATAAAGTAAATTAGTGTGATCATTAGCAACCGAGCAAAAAGAACTCCCAGAAGCAAGATCCCATCATGTGTTACCCGAGATGTAAGTATGCTTGGAAAGCACATCCGCAACACGATGGAAAACATGAGAAGCTCGAAAGGTACTGGATAGGCCGAAGACGACGAAATAAATGCACAAGTCTCGCCTTGAAGACCCAAAGAACCTCCATAGAAAATGTAGAAAAAGATCGAAATTACATAAATAAAATCTGGTTCTAACCAAACAAACTGCCTATTAAAAAAGAAGATGAAACACTAAATTTAATAAGAGAATATCAATTGTAATTATATATTTGACACATTAAAGCAATGTAAATCTAACTTAAATAGAGAAATTAATGAACAAGAATTTCAAGAGAGTTTAGTTAATATATATAGCAACTTTTATCTACAATTATACATGCCCTCGTGACTCATGAGTAGCATGTCATTACAACATCAACCATGCATAAGATTCCATAACAAAAAAAACAAAAAAATTCAAGAAAAAGGTCAAAGAAAATCCTTAACATAATATAATTGAAGAGAGCCAAAAAAAGAAAAAAAAAGAAAAAATTACATACTAACAGAAATTAAAAAAGCTTAAACCCTGAAAAAACACAATTGGAACTCGATCTCACAACAGAATCTAAATTCTTGACTAAATCGATTGCACACGGCCTGGCCTCCGGATCTCCTGCGGTGCACTGCAGGGCAAGATGTTGGGTTTGCTATACCGCGGGGCTTAACGCAGCGAAAATTTAAAAATTAAAAACATGCATACAATTATACATAAAATAAAAGCCCCGGGTTCTCGTAGCGATTTAACGATCGCGCGAATTATATAAGTGGTAAAAATTAGGGTTTGATAATTTTCACCTAAAGAGCTTCCTTTTGAAGAAGATGTAGAAGGAATTCAAATTCCTCGCGGTGGGCAGTAAATCCTCGAATCACGATCTCGCAGAGGTCCAAACGTCCCTCCTCTAAAGATAGTCCACACGATGGATGGTAGCACCCGGGTTATAAATTTCGCTAGTAATTTATAATCTGTTTCTATATTCAATCTCAAATTTGGAGTGAACACCAATCCTTAATTCAACCGGTGAAGTTAAGAATTGTTGTTATGTAGTTAAACCAAGAAGGATTCTTGATTTTTCCTACGAAGAAGAAGGAAGAAGAAAAACTTGGAGAGAGAAAAGTAAGAGGACTTTTTTTTTTTTTGGAGAGAAGACGCCTCCTTTATTTTATCTGTTTTGTATCTCTTATTCTTCTACTGATTGTTAAAGATACTTATATGATTCATCCTATGTTCATAAAAGTGTTCAGGTTCAAAACCTAAAATCAGTAGGAGAATATTATAGGATAATCTCAATTGATCCTACGATTTCTTACCATATCCGTATAACCCTTATCCGGATATTCACAAGAAAATCCCTCCATCTTTTTCTTTCTTTCAAATTAGCCAGATGAGCCTATCCTTATGGGCTTAATTTAATTAAAAAGGTCCAATTAATTTCAATTAATTGATCCAACCCATATTTAATTAATTTGATCAAATCAATTCCATCTAGCCCAAATAAATAATCCAATTATTTATTTGGCTATATTTAACTGTTAAATATAGTCTTTTCATAAAATTAATTGATCTTATCAATTAAATTATTTTTCACTCTAAAGACTTCCTAATCTAATTAGGTCTAATTAAATAATCTAATTATTTAATTAAATATTTAATTCAATCATTGAATTAAAATCAAGCCACAATTAATTAATCTCTATCAATTAATTGTATCCAACCTTTTGGACTAATTTTCGATTGAGGAAATGACACCAACCATTTTGTGTGTGACCCTTTAGGTTCACAACTAATGCTAGCAGTAGACTTACAACTTTTGTAACTTACGAATAATAATTATTCAATTAATTAATCCAATTAATTAATACGTTTTGAAATTAACTCTTTAATTCCAAAAACCTACAAATCATGGGAACATCTAGCAAGTAGCATGATCGTCTAGCAATAGGTGAAATAGCGAGTAAACCTATTTCAATTGCGGTTGCATACACGTACGATCCTTTCAACATCTAATCTCCCGATTAAATCTTGGGCATGGATTATAAGTCAAAACCCACTTGATTTAATAATTGTGATTCCATTTCAAGTCTAGTGATTTCTTTATGAATCAATATTCATCATGCCTTGACCAAGGTCTTTAAATCACAAACTATGAAAACACAGGAGATTCGCTTGTCAATAAACAAGTGTCGAATTCTATGTTGGTCATTGATTAAGCTCCATATACACGATTGCAACATCCAAAATATCCCTTTATGATTGTCAAGCAATCAGAAGATAAATCAAAATATTACAGGATGTTCATAAGGCTACTATCGTGCCTCAAGTCTAAGGACTAATCATGTACTATCGCAATGTGGAAATTATTAATTCGACAATAAATATTCCAGTTAAGAATTTCCATTGGGTCATGTTCGGTGTACTTGTTCTCTAACAAGCACACCAAGATATATGCATTTGCGTCGCCACAACGCTAATGTTAATGGAATGCAACATCCTCGCGTCATACGAGCATGCATCATATGCACAAGTCTTGCGGGGCTATTCAATGTCCTATCGTGAAAAGTCCATTGACTTGGAACTAATTTGAGATCAAAGCCTTAGAGACATGTCCCATGATTGCCATCAAATGCGCGACCATGTCCCATAGCTTAATATGATCTAAGGACTTTATCAAACTCACAATTAATAATATTAAATGCAAAACAAAATGATAAAGAAATGCCTTTATTAATATAATTCTCAATAAAATTGTCTTTACAAGTAGAATAAACTCCAATCTAATTGGAGCGTTGGGCACTCTACTCTAACACAAGATTCATGGTCTCAACAATCTGATTCTGATAATCATTCATTACCGTTTGATCATTCTTGATCATTGTATCAACCCACATTTCAAGATGGCAATCGGAGTAGCAATATCTGGCCCATTCAACAATGCTGTCACGGATACCAAGCTCAGTATCGGCCCATGATTTTCCTGTCAGGAGTTCGATTAGGAGAAGCCCAAATCCATAAATGTCACTCTTTTCTGTCAAGAGATCATCTTTTGATCCTTTAGTTTCTGGGAAATTTGAAAAAAAATAAATAAAAAATATTGGAATAATTTTTAGTGTACGTGCATGGAAATGATTACACATGAAAAAGATGATGAATTTATGAAGCTACACAATGATTTATACCACTATGAATAAAGTGAAACTTCTATATTTTGTACTTGTAACAAGAAAGTGAGATTTTCATTCATGCATTCATGACTTTCTTGATTGAACTTGTGCATGGATAAGGGTTTTTAGTTTGTATTTTTTTCTTTATTATTTTATTTTATCTATTTGAAACCTATATTCGAGAATAGGGATAATTACAAAAACAACCCCTGTGGTATAGCCTAATTACAAAAAAAACTACAGTTATCTTTCAAAATTACAAATATACCCTTGAGGTTTGTATTTACCTAGCAAATACTTCCCTCTTGAGATTGCAATTTTGTAATAGGGGTTATTTGTAATTTTAAAAGATAATTTTTTTATTTTTATAATTAGACTAAATCTCATGGGTAGTTTTTGTAATTAACCCTCGAGCCCAAATTAAAGACCATTAATCAGCTCAAGAAATAAAACCTATTAGGTTTAGCGGCAATGAGTAACAGGACACGATTACAAATACTATTACAAAGACAAATGATTCGATAAAGCATGACATGACACGAAATAGTAAATTAAGTTATATTTAACATCAAATAAGATAGATAACACGGAAATACGATAGTGCGACACGAACAAGACCCGATTTGCACCCGAACTATTAACATCCATAACCTAAAAAAGGCATGAAAAAAGTTGGAGCACATATATGAACCCATAATTGAGAGAAATTAATTCACATAATAGTTAGTTTGTAGATTAATTAATTACCTGGAGCAACATAGGCAGAGGAGTTGAAAAACTTGCTGTCTGAACAAGAATTAATCCCAGGAAGACTTAATCTCAAATGGGCTTCACCTTTTTCATCAACCATTATTTTCCTTGGTGTAATATCACCAACAATAACACAAGGTGAACAAGAACAATGCAAATATTTAATTGCTCTAGCAATCCCAACAGCAACTTTAATCCGACGGTCCCAATTCAAGCATCCAAAAACTTCACTCAAATCCTTCCCTTCATGAATGTATTCATACACCAAAATCCCACCCTTTTCTGATCTACACATTGCAAGCATCTTCACAACATTTGGATGATCAATCTTACATAACTTATTCCAATATTCCATCCAACGGCTATCCGAAATCGAACCGATATCTTTCGCCAAAAACACCTTACTATTCTTGTTCAAAACAGATTTTCCGCTTGCCACAACCAATTCCCATCTTCGCTTTCCACCCTTTTCAACACGATTAGTCCTCTAAATCTCCCCTGCCTTACAAAAACGGCAATAAAAACGACAACCGCGAACGTAATTAAGGATGCGATAAGGAAATTAACACATACCAACGAACGCGGTTTTTAGCCCCACCGCAGAGTAGTAAACCGGTCGTTTTTCTCACCACCACATAGGTCATTACCGACCACCGCGGTGGAGTTAATTGCCAGAAATGCCCCTGTCAAGGGCAAGCTGCCATGAAAGTGATTATAGGAAATGTTAACTTGAACAAGTGATTCAATTTTTCCTAAATTCTTCGGAATTTTTCCTGTTAGCTCATTAACAGAGACAAATCAAGCTGACCAAGAACAGGCATTTCAGACATACTAACAGGGATTTCACCAGTCAGATGATTATGACTAAGGTTCAAAACCACAAGCTTCCTGCAATATAATTGATAAGGGGTTTGACCCGAGAGTTGACTTTCACTTATCTTCAACTCAATAAGCTCCGAAAATTCCCCAAAGCTTTCCGGGATCCTGCCTGAAAAACTATTCCCTGATAAATCCAAATTTTCCAGTTTCCCACTGCCGAAAGAGCGTGGCAACGGGCCGAAAAGCCCGTTTCTCGCCAAACTCAGCATTTGAAGCTGTGGCATGTCCCATTCCCTGTTATCAATCCGCCCGGATAGATAATTGCTCGAAATGTCTAGAAAGTAAACCAATGGCAGTGTAGTGAATCCCGGTGGCATTTCACCGGACAACCGGTTTTGCTGAATCCGAACACGTTGTAAGCTTTTGCAAAAGCTTAAGCTCCCTGGAATTTCGCCTTCCAGAGAGTTCGAAAATAGAATAAGCTTAAATAGAACTTTTGAAGCACAGAGATTTTCGGGGATTTTTCCGGTGAGATTATTGGTGGACAGGTCTAAAACAGAGAGGTTATTAAATTTCCCAAGATCTTTTGGTATTTCACCTGATAATCTATTAGACCATAGTTGAAGAACTTTGAGATGAGGCAAATAAGATAAAGCATTTGGGATTTTTCCAGAGAAATTGTTGGAGAACAAATGGAGAACTTCTAGATTCTGAAAATTTATGAAATTTTCAGAAATTTCACCAAACAGGGAATTGTCACTTAAATCAAGTGACACTAATTTCTTGAGATTGAAAATGGAATTTGGGATCCGACCTGTGAGTTTATTGAAATAGAGGAAAAGGTACTCAAGATTTGTGAGATTACCAAAAGATGAAGGGATTTTGCCTGTGAGATTATTGTAAACCAAATCAAGATGATTTAAATAAATCAATTCACCAATCTCTTTAGGAATCTCACCTGAAAAATTATTGTACCCCAAATATATCCACTTTAAACTCTTCATAAGTCCTAAATTTCTTGGAATTTCACCACTCAATTGGTTTGAAGCCAAGGTGAAATACTCCAAACTCGTCATATTCGTAACCGAATTCGGAATATTTCCGAATAAAGCATTCCCACCAAAATCAAGAACCTTGAGGCCCGAAAAAAGCCCGATATTTTCCGGAATTTGACCCGAGAGCATGTTGTTTGATAAATCCAGGGTTTCGAGAAACGGGAGATATTGGCCACTGGGAATTATCCCGGTTAAGTTATTGCTGCTTAAATTGAGATATCTCAGCGGATAACAAGATGATAGATTTTGCGGGATATCGCCAAACAACTGATTGTTGGAGAGATCAATGGATTGGATATAAGGGAATCTGAAAATGGAATCTGGGATTTTTCCGGATAAGTTTTTTCCCGGGAGATCGATTTTCGAAACGTGGGAGGAATCGAAACATGTGATTCCATTCCATTTGCAGAATGAAATAGATGAATTCCAGTTCGCCAGGGACTTAGATTGATCGTTTATTGAAGCTTTTACCGACAAAAGCAGCTCTAGTTCATCGAAACCTTTGCATGTAGACAATAAGAACACGAACACGAACATGAATTTGATCGACATTTGGTGTACTTTCTTTGTCATTCTCAACTGAAATATTGGTGATTAATAATCTCAATGGGACTGAAATAATTTCTGCAAACATAAATAAGAAATTGTCAGCAGAATAATTCTTGGATCTGATGCTTAATTATTATTATAAAAATCATTAGTAATTAAAGAAATGAAAAATAAAACACAAACATATACACATCTTTTTATAAAGATAGAATCTTTCATAACATAGACAAATTAAAAAAAAAAATTGGCATTTGCTATAATCATGAGGACAGCAAAAGCAACAACAAGAACAAGCAAGAAATTAAAGCATGAACATAATTAATATTACATAATTAGTACTATTAGAAACTTTTGCATGTATGTAAGAAATCTACCAAAAAAACATTAATTCAATATATCAGTACTTACATGAAATATGAATAAAAGTTAAGGGATATAAGTTACGTACCAAAACAGAATTTGGATAAGCAAGAAAAAAGCTGATATATATACTGAAACAGAAAAAGTAGCTAATTTTAGAAGCGAATAAAGAAGTGAAGAGAATAATAGTAGGGTTTTGAGGGGAAGAATTTATGAAGGGTAAGTATATAAATAGATGGATGAGATTAAGGGTAATTTGGGTATTGGGGTTTTGAACTGAGAAGAACACACGAATTGTTATAAAGGAAGGAATAAAAGAAAAGGAAGGGACAGATGTTGGGAAAAAGGCATAGCTTTTGTCGGATATTACCAAAATGCTAATATCTTTTGACTGGCTTTGGAAAGTGACAAGGAAAAATGTGTAACCGTTGAAGCCTCAAAAAGTTGGTGAGGCCATGCTCATTTTGCCTTAGCTCTTTGGACTTATTTACATCATCGCTGCAAATATGGTGTGACCTTTTTTTTTTTTCCCTTAGTTGTGAAAGGAAATTAAAAAGCTTTACATAAAAGAAAAAAATCTGACTCTATGATGAGCTATATATTTTGTATCTAGCTATATAGTGTGTATGTATCTTGCAATAATTTATCTAATTTTTTTTTTGAGTATGTTTGTTATCAACACTACAAACGATTACTGTAATAAAATTTGAGTTTATTAATGAGAATTTCCGAAACGAGAAATGATTTTGTCACTAAATTTTATCGCTAATTACCTCTGAGAATATAAATATTGTTTTTCTCCGTATTATACGGATAGATTACAAACAATTTTTAAATGAACCGACAAATATAATGTAGGTATTTACCAACAGTTTTTAGATTCTATAGGTAGATGTGTCAAATGGGTAGGGTCGGGCCAAAGTCTGTCGGACAATCATTTTTGGAGCCCAAGCCGGGTCATGCTTCAAAAATACATATAAAATACATAAGGCTTACTAAATCACGAAATCTGTTGACCGACCCTAACACCTGGTAGGTGCCGCGACCGGCTAGTTTTTTGATTTCTATCTCAGGTAAATATTTACCCACAATGATTTTACATACACCTTACAGTTATATTATTACTTACCTACATATTTTTCTGTAGGTAAACCGATTTTTCCTTATATATATCAAGAGATTTTAGTACATGTATTATGTATATAAATTTTTTTTATTAATTACATAAATGTAGATGCACGTTTTTAGTGCTACGTTGTAATTAATTTGTTGTGTTATTAGAAATTAGAATAAAATTAATTGGTATGTTTTGGTTACAGCACATTGTTTTGTATCATTTGTTATATTAAATGTACGTTGAAACAAAATTGGTATGTTTTAGTTGCACTTAATTACACGTTGAGTATATTCTAAGTTGTTTATGTGGTATATTGATTAGAGATGGATATATAGAACTTGATCTTTGATAAACATTTTATAATTTCAATATTGTAGATAGCAAAATGTCCTTAAGAAAAACTAAATAACCATGTTATATGTATATATATATATATATATATTCATTTAACTTGAAAATGCCAAAAAAAAAAAGAGAGAGAAGGGCTACTAATTGGCATAAATTGGCATATTTATGATAACTTCCATGCAATATAAAGTACACAATTTTCATTACTTCTTTTAATTACTTAGTGGGAATGTAAGAGAATTGACACATAAATACATGTAGTACACAAAAGGGAGAGTAGTGAGGTTGAAATTACATAAAAATGAAAAGGAATATGTATAGATAAATACGGGATCATGTTGGAATGAAAAAGTGAAATATCTTTTTGGTATTGAAATGGGTGCTTGTGCATCACTCAATTGTCATTCTCGAAGGAATATACAGTGTGTTGTCTTTGTCAATTTAGCATGCTTTCTTTCATCTTCACCATTTTCTAGATTTGCCCTACTCCATTTTGTTCCCAAATAATTATATTCCCATCCCTATTTCCTTATGCTTTTTAAAGTTTAATGTTCAAATTAATCACACACATATATATCAATATGTGGCATACATTAGTTCTTAATTAGCTAAAAAAGTGGTACATAAATATTCTTAGAATTAAATATAATTTATTTATAATTATTAATTTTGAATTTTTATTTTTCTAAAAGAATTAAGATTAAATATTTATCTATTATTTTTAAGAAAAAATAATTCTCACCACCTAATCTCTAATATTTTTGCATGCTGGTTGTAACGGAATATTTCTTTGTAGTATGACCTTCTAACACGCCAAAGAATAGGCTAAAACGGAACACTTGAGTGTTATTTTGTTCGTTCTTAAAAAAATAAATCAATTTTAAGTAAAAACAAATCTCGCCACCTAATCTATAATTGTTTGGCTCCATGTAACGGAAGATTTCTTTGTTGTATCATGATAGGCTAAAACGGAAAATGTGTGTTATTTTGTTCGATCTTTTTATATTCAACATGTGTAACATTTTCAAAACAATTCACGTTTGTAGCAACCTCTATCGTTCACGTTTTTTTACACTTTGGTCAAAGATATGATGAGAAGGAAGAGACCAAAAGCCGTTGTTCTTTCCTTATTTAAAAAAAAAAATAAATAAAAATAAAGCTAATTAGATGGATATTTTATGAGAATTTAATCTTTTACCTTTTTCGAACCAATTTGGATCTTCTATTCATCTCTAGCTATTTTATATGGTGTTTGGTGTTTCGATATATGAGAATGTCATATATATATATATATATATGTACAACTATGATATTATTTTATACAAGTGACATATGTTTAATTAATATGAGTAAAATGGAAGATGGAGAATAGAATGGAATACAATTAAGTGAACTTTCAATATACAAAATTGTTTTTCTTCTTTCAAGTAAAACTTTGACTTGTACTCAATCTAAGGGCATCTCAAAGTGATCTTTGGAGAGTAGCGATATTATTTGTGCACTCAAAGATCACTGCGCCTCTTTTTGCTCTATTTTGGCATTACATTACGGTGTTGCGCCACAAATGGCGTTACAATCAGAATATGTATTAGCTTACTTTTTTTTTTTTTTGCTTTTTTATTTAATTTGTTATGGATTTACTTTAGTTTAAATACTATTATATTTTAATTAATCTAATAAAAATAATCTTGAAATTAATTCAATCATATGTGATAATTTTTGAATAATATAATATGTAGTTTTATGAATTGTTATTTTGATTTTGCATTAATTTCATTAAATTTATATTTTTTGAATTGTGTAATTTTTAAAATAAAATATTTGATAAATATTATATTAAATAAAATTATTTATGTAATATTTTTATCAATTGTAATGTAATGAAAATTAATATTAAATGAATAAAAGAAGAAATTTTATAGAATATTTTTAGTGCGAGAAAATAGTGCAAATTCTTTGGAGATGGAATACCCATTCTGCTTTAAAGTAGTGCAAATTTTTGCATCAAAGTAATGCAAACTACCGGAGATGGTCTAAGTCCTAACAAATGGCATGCATTCAAAGAGAAGATCTCTTGTAGGACCGTCTTACGGATCTTAATCCATAAGACGGATCCTACAATCCATGATCCGGTATTTACCCACAAAATAGAACTCACGTCTTCTTTTTGTTAGATATTTGGAGCATATTTCTCTTTTCTCTCCTCTTATCTTGTGGTCCCCTATCTTTTGAGCATGTCTCTCTTTCTCTCTCATCTTATTTTGTGGTCCCTATCTTTTGAGCATATCTCTTTTCCTATCTCCTCTTATCTTGTGGTCCCTCGAATAGATCTATTTATCTCTCTCTTTTTATTTCCACATCTCCTCCAACAAAGACACAATTTCTTGAGTGATCTTTTGAGCAATAAATATGATACTTTTAGGATGTTTTGTGATCTTTTACATTTTAAATATTGTAAACATCAAAAGTGATACTTTTCACCAAATAGTGATATTTTTAGCTATCAGATTGTAATGACATATTTTTTTAAGCAATTTGAGTATACTACTTACACTTTTGAGGCAATTTATGGTATTTTTAAACATGCACAATTATGTTTTAATACTTTACATATTCAAGTGCGAGAATACAAACACTTTTAAGAAAATTTATGATACTTTTTGTGCAAATTTACGATACTTTTAACATGTACAATTATGTTTCAATATTTACATATCCCAGTGTAGATTAATGATGCTTTTTCACATAATTATTGATACTTTTAATATAATTATTGGTACTTTTTGTTGTTTCAATTGATATTGGATTCCTAAATACTTTTCATAGACGATATTTTTCAAGATCAAAATGAATATATTTGAAAATGGCAAAAGGATTGACAACATTCACAAAAACTATATACATAACAAGAATTTTGTTAACATATAATATCAACAATTACAATTTTTTTGGTTTCTTTTGGGCTTCTTGACTGTGGGGTTCTTTCAAAGAATCTTTTCCAAGGCAAGAGCTAACTTTCTTCATCGGACTTTCTTCTTTTTACATAAATTTTTCCGAGTCCATTCTTCTCGTTGCTTTTTTAGGGTTGCCCCTTCTCTTTTCTCTTACCCTATCTCTCTTGTACACCAACTGTTTTTAAATCGAGTCATCTACAAATATGAAAACATTGATACTTTTCGGACAATTTTTGATACTTTTGAGGCAATTTTAGATACTTTTAATCTAACAATTTCAATTAAGTTTAATTTAACAACAAACAAATAAAAATTTAGTTTAACGAAAATATGTTTAATGTTCAAATGCGTTGGCATAAAGCCAGTACTTTTAAGGTAATTTCGATACCTTTAGGTCAATTTCGATACATCAAGCAATCTACATTTTATAAACATCATAATCAACAATAAAAATTCTTAAACACACATATACTATAAGTAGGGCAAAAATAATAAATCCAAAAATTTCAATCACCATCTAGTAACAAATCAAACAAATGTCGGTTAATAAAATGTTCAACATAAAGCTATGCATTATTCCACTCATTAACTGTAAAAATCCAAGAAATACTTGAAATATATAAAAATCCCCAAAAAAATATTTACATATAGTGCAAAAAAATTCAGAATTTGTCAAACTAATTATCGCAAACTCAATGGAAAACAATGGCCAAGAACAAAAAACACCGGTGGAAAGATCTTGGTGGTGATTGTGGAAGTACGAAGAAGAACTCGAGAAAAACCAAACAAAAAACCAAATAAAAAATATGATAAACACACAAAGAAATTAAGCGAGAGCGAGAGGAATAAGAAAATAGTGAGAAATAAGTGAAAATCAACAGGATTAGAGATGTTATCATCCTTGGAGAAGATGTGAGAAGAATGGAGAAGAAGGAGAAGATGAGAGAAGAATGGAGAAGAACGGGAAAAGAAGAGAGAGAAAAATGAGAAAACTAAAACCCTAGCTAATTAAAAAATATTAAAAAAATTAAGCTGGGTCATAGGATCCGTCTTATAGGTTACGGCCGTGAAGGACGGCCCTACATGAGCCACGCATTCAAATTGCATGTGTTATTGTCCATATATATAAGGGCCATATATATATATATATATATATATATATATTACCCTATGTTATAAATCAAGTTTTGATTCATTAAAGATCTCTAGCTCAATAATTTCCAAATATAAGGAGCAGAAGCACGACTGATACCGTGATACGATAGACAATTGTTTATATTCGAGCTGTGCTTATTTATTATTTAAGCAAGTTTGAATGCCTGAATATTTTATTCCTTTTTTCTTTTATTTCCCTCAATGAAACCAAAAAAAAGTAAAAATGAAAAATAGTGTGTGTGATTCTCAACTTATTTGATTCTCGACTGAAAATTAGAGATGCCAAAATGGTCGGGTCGGGTCGAAATTTCACCGGACCTCTATTTTTCCCAACCCATGCAGAGTCGGGCCGGCTGACTCACCTTTTCGGGCATCCAAAAATGAAGCTCAGTTCAACACTTTTATCGGTTATATTGATTGGGTTGGATCCATTTTGACACTTCTACTATAATAGACTAATTAATAAAAGTTGAAGTTAATTTTCTTCTCAATGAACTTACGAAAATTTTGTCCACACACTTTAGTTTAAATTTAATTAGTAACTAATAGCCTTCTTTTTTTTTTTCTCTAATGGACTTGTAAGTTGTATCAAGTGTATGTATTTACACTAACTTGGGCTGGTGAGTGGGCCATGGCGTTCCAAACCCCCACTGGAAACCTATGGAACACAAAATAAGAGAATAATAACGATAAGCATTGTTTTTTTTTTTTTTTCTTTTTTCAGTACATAACGATAAGAATCAGTAATGAAATATGATGTACCTACATTATA
Organism: Rehmannia glutinosa; assembly: GCA_016081115.2. NCBI lineage: Eukaryota > Viridiplantae > Streptophyta > Magnoliopsida > Lamiales > Orobanchaceae > Rehmannia > Rehmannia glutinosa. The sequence goes on from JABTTQ020000256.1 coordinate 117,702, forward strand.
GTTACATCTTATAATATAATTTATTATCAGTGTTATGGGGGGGAAAAAGAAGGAACTCCATTATGTTAATTAATGAGTAATGACACAATTATATTCGAAATTAGCCAATAAGGGCTCGTAATTAAACTCACAAGGTCCAAACTATGTCATAAGCCCATGTCCCACTTTTTTTTTCCGAGTATAACGGGAGAATTTGGGGAGGGGATACAGACACTCGTATAAAATCGAACCCGGGTCATTCACCCTTACAACACACATCTCAATCACCTGGAGAACAAGGTTGATCAGGACAGTGTTCCACTAAAATATGTATAAATACTTTCTCTTATTTATCGGCACTGGTCATTTATTTTTAGTTATAATTTCTTTTTTTTTTTACATAATATTCTCTCAAATATTTATAAACTTAATCATTTGAGTGGGCTTTTTAAAACAATCTCAAAACCATCCTAACAATCTACTTGTAGTTCAAACACAGAATAAGACAAAACCCACCTCAGCATCACGAAAATAAAATAAGTATGCATGTTCAAGCTCTATTTTGATTTATCTATTTTTATTTCTCTTTTTCTTGTAGTCTAAATTCTCTTTTTTTCCCTATTTATTGTCATTTATTAATTTCAAAATTAATTATTAATTATTATTGGGTCAAAAATATTATTAAGTATAAGTTTGCAATAGGCGGCACAGAGTCGACCATAGCCCAATGGGCCAAGAGAAAAATATTGGGTTGGGCCAAAATTCAGTCGAGCAGCATTTCTTGTGTCCCAACCCAACCCATCAAGTATATTTTTTATCAGGCTACTCAGGCTTGTTGGAGTTCGGGCCAAAGTTAGGTTCAAATCTTTTGGGCGCTAAAAATGAATGCCATTGGCGGGCCAATTTTGCCGACTCTAAATTTAAGCATCCATGAGGCTCATGTTATTATTTGATCCATGAGGCTCGGCCAGACGTCAGCGCCACGAGACTCATCATCCCATGTATAAAAAGGTCATTCATTATTCATTTGTAAGTAAATCTGAACCTAATTCACCTAATTGATTCTTGTGTTTAGAATTATTTCTTCCTACGCTTGTTGACTCAAGCAACGGAAAGTGTCTCCCTAGTACAACCCAGCCCAGGGGAGCCTTCTAACCTTGTTTGCATGTTGCAAGCTATTTCCACATTGAGACTACCTTAACTTTGAAGTGATCTTAGGTTTGAAGGACGAGAACTATTGGACACATATAACTATTACCTTGACTTGAAGTGATATACATACATAGAACTATTACCTTGAGTTGAAGTGATATGCATCTTATACAGCATTAGCAATCCATATTTTGAGATCTCAATTCGGAATTGAGGATTCTATGTGCTTTGTAACTAGCTTGAATTATATTCAACAAAATTAAATTGATTACTAAAAGTTTTCATGAGTTAATTATGTTTTAATTATTTCAATAAGAGAAAAGAAATAAGTTAATGATCAAATATTTCCAAGAATAGCGATAGTGGCATGCGCCAACTATGTGTACTAGATCTCTCACTTAGTAAGTGTATTACTATTATATGTATTGCATGTTGGTTCACTTTACCAGTTCAAGTCCATTATTCAAGATCATATACACTATTTAATTATATCCTGTATTAGATATGCAGCACTATCAACATTCAACACCAAATGGAGTTCATATCCTTTTTAGATAATATTGGAAAGATAACTTATGCAGTTATTGTGTAAAGAGCACAAGCATCCAAAATTTAGTGCCCCTGTTTGCACTAGAAAATAATATGTGCCACTTTTTTATTTACTAACCCTAAATAATTCAAGCTTTCAGATAAAAGTAAACACTATCTCTTTTATAGTTGTAAAGGTTGAGAATTAAGATACTTTAATGGTAGTTAACACAATATAAATTCCATTATAATATATATCAACCCAATATAATGAAACAAATATGACACATATCATCATGAACGGATCCATAAATTTTCTACATATGGAAGCACACTTTCTTATTTTTAACCTAATGAAAAATAAATAGTATAAAAAAGTAATAATTAGTAAAAAATATTAAATAGAAAAGATAATAAATAGTAAAACATAAAAGAGAATAATAAATAGTAAAATAAAAAGAGAAATAATAAATAGCCAAAAAAATTAAAAAAAAAAAGGTTATGGGTGCCCCCGTAAGGGGGTATGTAGATCCGTCTATGCATATCATCACTTCATTATTTCGAGACATGTGTCAAATTCTCATTCTCCCAGTTCCACATGACAACTTCATATTTATCCATGTGGAAACCCTATATTTTATATATTTTCCACAATTTTCATATTTGCCATATATAATCTAAAAGATTACAAATAATCCAAAAATCAAGGATTCTATCTATACAAACTATTTTTTTTTTCTTAAATCAAAGATTTAATCTATACGATTTATTATAATCTAAAAGGTAAAAAATAATCCAAAAATCAAAGCTTTTATCTTTACAATCTAAACAATCTATATAAATAATCCGAAAAGCTAAACTACTCTAAAAGCGGAATATATATTTATTGTATACTTTTGATTAATAAAATTAGCACACATAACTAAGTGATTTTTTAAACGACAAAAAATAGCTCAAATTTTATAAAATTAGCACAAATATTCTCGTGTAACACACGGGTGCTTTTCTAGTGTGTATATATATAACCATCCAATAAATAAGTCCAATAAATAAATAAATATATATATATATATAAAATAGAGGTAGTCTCATGTTAGGCGGTCTAATAGTTAGGCATTTTAGCTTTAACAGATCTATCCGATCCGCAAACCCAAAGAACTCGGCCAAATGACCCGGTCCCAACTTTTTTCATTGATGCTACTAATATTTTTTAATAGAAAAAATAATACTTTTCAGAGAAATACTAATATCTTTCAGAATAAAACTAATATTTTTCAGGAGAACTACTAATATGTTTCACAAGGACGACTAATACTTTTAACCGAAAAAACTACTATTTTTCAGTGGGACTAATAAATATTTTCAAGTGAACTACGTAATAATACTTTTCAGAAGGACTACTAATACGTTTTATATGAAAACCTAATACTTTTCAAGTACTTTCGTGATATGATACCATTGTCCAGTATTTTCAAATAAATACTTTCAAGTGAACTATGTACCAATAATTTTCAAATGAACTGCTACTACTGGTCTTTATATATTACAAAAACGTCATTTCTAATATTACAAAAATACCACAGGATTTGTTTGAATCCTTCTAACGAATTTTGACTCGTTAGACCGTCTAACGGGAGCTTTGCCTATGTAAAGCCCAATTTATTCTATGTAAAAAACTCAAAGCTCTCAAACCCTCCCTGAAAGAGCTGAATAACTTCCATTATAGTCACATATCTTCAAGAGTTAAACAGGCGAAAACTGCTCTTAAAAATTCTCAAATCCAGCTTCATGCTGATCCTCTTAACTCTGCTTTATGTGATTCTGTCAAAGAGCTCAAAGCTAAAGAAACCTTTCTTGCCAAAGCTGAAAGATCATTTCTGTCCCAAAAAGCAAAATGTGATTATTTAAACAATAGTGACAGAAATACAAAGTTCTTCCACAGTATTGTTAAAAGGAACTCTCTCAGAAAGCAAATGAATTCAGTTATCTTAGATAATGGTTCCAAAACATTCTCTATCGATGATCTTTCAAAAGCCTTTGTGAACTATTTTAAAAATCTTTTTGGAACTAGCTTCCAAACCTGCCATGTGGATCTTCAAACTCTTCAAACTGGTCCTTGCATTGATGAGGATGATTTGATCGCTCTCCTCCCCTATCACTCATCAAGCTATTAAGATGACTCTTTTTGATATTGAGGATGATAGATCCCCGGCCCGAGATGGTTTCTCTCTCCGCTTTTTCAAAAAATCTTGGGATGTTGTTGGCAATGATGTGATTGATGTTGTGTCTGAGTTTTTTGATTCTTCAAAATTACTCAGACAAATCAATCACATTGTTATTGCTTTGATTCCTAAAAGCAGACCATGCCCCTATGTAGGTTTGATTTTAGACCTATTGCTTGTTGCAACGTGGTCTATAAAGTCATTACTTTGGTTCTTGCTTCTAAGCTTGAATCGGTGGTTCCTAAATTGATTGACCCAGGCTCAATCTGCGTTCATTAGTGGTAGAAATATCACTGACAGTATCTTTCTAGCCCAGAAAATTATCAGAAATTATGCTAGAGTCAGAATCTCTCCCAGATGTGCTATTAAAGTTGATCTTAAGAAAGCCTATGATACCATTTCTTGGTCGTTTCTTGAACAAGTCTTAAATGGGCTGGGCTTTCCTCCTATTTTCATCTCTTGGGTCATGGAGTGTGTCTCTAGTGCTTCTTACTCCATTTGCATTAATGGTTCTCTTCAGGGTAAATTTCCAGGCAAAAGAGGCTTAAGGCAGGGTGATCCTATGTCTCCTGCCTTATTTCTCCTATGTATGGAATATTTGTCCCGTCTCCTTAAAGTGAGAACTAATACCTTGACATTCAAATATCACCCCAGATGTGAAGTTCTCAAAATTACTCATCTTGCTTTTGCAGATGATCTTATGTTGTTCTCTAGGGGTGACCTTCCCTCAGTCAAGATCCTGATTGATTGTCTTAATGATTTCAAAAATGTCTCCGGCCTTGATATTAACTCCTTTAAATCTAATCTCTTCACTGCGGGGATTATTGGGGATGAGCTTGACAATATCTTCAATCTCTTGAACTTCCCTCTTGGGACTCTCCCGGTCAGGATATTGGGGGTTCCTTTGGCCGCACAGAATTTGAATGTTAACCATTATGCCCCCCTCAGTATGATGAATTGCCTCTACATCAATAAATGGACCGCAAACTCCCTTTCTTATCTTTGGTAGGCTCTTCTTATCAAATCGGTGTTGCGGGGAGTGGAATGTTTTTGGCTCCAAATTTTTCCACTCCCGAACACACTTTATTATAAACAAGATTAATAGACTTTGCGAGTCTTCCTTGGGGGAAGAATACCTCTCCCATTAAATGGTCCAAAGTCTGTCTCTCCTACGATGAAGGAGGCTTGGGTTTAAGAGATGTGCATTCTTCGAACAAAGCCCTTCTTGCAAAAATTCTTTGGAATATTCATTCGAAAGTGATTCCCTTTGAGTCAGATGGGTCCATTCCTTCTACTTAAAAAATCAATCTATTTGGACTTGGGACCCCAAAAACTCTTATTCCTGCCTTTTGAAATGGATTTGTGATATCAGAAATGATATTTTAGCTAAGTTTGGTTCTCTGAATCGCTTATCTCCCATCTTTCTCTTTTTTCCACTACAACATAAATGACATTAGGTAACACAAATTTTGTAGCACTTTTTACATAAGGTACATATGTAACACATGTTTGTAACACTTTTTACATTACAATATTTATGTAACACTTTTGTAGCACTTTATCAATATGTAACACTTATATGTAACACTTTTTAATTATCACTTTTTTTGTTATTTCTTTTGTAACGCAAATAGGTAACATTTTTATCAATATGTAACGCTTCTATGTAACATTGTTATATAAGTAACACTTTTTAAGTATCACTTTGTTTTTGTTATTTCTTTTTGTAACGCAAATAGATATCACTTTATTTAAGAAGAACTCTTGGCAACACTATATTTTATTGATTGTAACACTTTTTAAGCTATATTCTAGTAACACAAAATTATATAACTATCATTAAATCATATCAAAGATTTATTTAATTAATTGATGTCACCAAACCTAAAAATTGTAGACATCATGTACTCTTTTTTAAGTGAATTTTTGTTTTCTTTTTGCAAAGTATTTTAGTTTTGCTTTTATTTTTTATTTTTACGAAGGCAATTAATTTTGTCTTAATCCATGGAAAATGCACATGTATATATTTTATTATTACTATTTTTTTAATTTTTACTAAGGAGACCATTTTCATCGTTAAACCTTTTTTTTTTTTTTTTTACTTTTTAAAAAAATTACCAATGAAAATTGATGTTGTCGGTAATTACTTAGGAATTTTTCCGTCGGTAGATTATTTTTCGTTATTTTATTTATTATTTAATTTTTCTTGTTAGAACTTTTTTATATGTCGGTAAATTAATTTTATATTTTTATATATTTTGTATTTTTTACCGAATGAATATTTATCATCGGTAAATTTATTTTATATATTTTTGATATTTTTAATTTGTTGTGTCCTTTAATATATAATATAATATGATTTTGAAACTATATACTATACAATATAAAATTTGATATCTACGATGTATAATATAATTTAATACATATATTATAAAATATAATTTTTATTATATAAAATATATTATATATACATATAATATATATATATGTGTGTGTGTGTGTTATATAAAACAAAGCAAAAGTTGTAATAAGAATCAACTTAGCTTAGTGGAAAATTGCCACTTCCATACATAACAGTCGTGGGTTTGAATCTACTTGGTGGCAAAAATAGTATTTCTACGAAGTGCTACAAAAAAAGTGTTACATAAATTCATATGTAACACTTTAGAAGTTTTTTTTAAAGTGTTTTAAATATAAAAAGTGTTACATAAGATTCATATGTAACACTTTAGAAATATTGTTTCAAAGTGTTACCAATAGAAAACTTAATGTAACACTTAGAAAAAGTGTTACTAAAAGCTAATAAAAGTGATACCTTAGACTATAGGCAGCACGGGCAAGTGCATCGCCATAAAAGTGCTACCTTTTGTCTATAGTAACATTTTATGGCCTTTAGGTAACATTTTTTGAGTGTTATCTAATGTCATTTATGTTGTAGTGTTCAAATCCAAAAGGTCTTTATTCCTCCAAAATGTACGACCTTTTTAGAGATTTCAGTCCTAAATTTTTTGGCATTCTTTTTGTTTGGAAAAACTTTATTCCCCCCCAAATACTCTTTTTGTGTGTGGCTTTCTATTAATGATAGATTGGCTACTATTAATAACTTGAAATACTTGGATGTTGACCCTACTTGCAAATTGTGTGGCAACTACCTTGAAAATGCATCTCATTTGTTTTTTGATTGTATTGTCACCAGGTTACTTTGGGATCGTGTTAAAAGATGGCTGAAATTTAGCCATTCCATGAGCACTATTGCTGGGGCCCTTAAATGGACCAAAAAAAGAACATCTTTGCTCGACCCTAAAAAAAAGCTAAATTTGTGGTTTGCATTTTCTTTGACTATTTACCGATTTGAACGTCGAAACTCATCGGTATTTGAGGGCTTGAACTTTTGGAAGATTCTGTCTTTATTAAAATTCAAAAAGATGTCTATAAGGTTGTTCATAACCATTTTCCAATTAATCTGGTTGATATTTAGGCCACGACTGTTTGGGCTGTTTTTTCACCCGGGTGTGGGTGTTTTTGCTCCTTTCGGACATGTAAAATGTAATAACCATGATTTAGTGGAATCCCCCTGAACTCCCCGCTTCTTAGCCATCCCTTTCTCTGTGGATGTTGGATGAGCTGCTATTTCTGCTTGCTCTTTTTATGGTTGTATTTGCTCTTATGCTTGACTAAATCTGCAGTGCAGGTTGAACTCTCCCAGTTTGAAACAAGTTGATGCTCATATGATGACTTCTTCGTTATATCATTTTTGTTGGGCTGGTTGTTTTAATTGATGGTTCGGTTCTCCATTTGGGTCTTTGAATTTGTTTCGCTTTCGGGATCGATTGAGCGCATTTGCGATCTTTTCCACCTCTGATTGGTTATTTTTCAGACTTAATTCTATTTTTTGAGATTGCCTTTTAATGGAAGGCTTCATTGGTTTTGGATCCATTCTTGGATGATCCCTATTTCTCTTTTTTTTTTTTGAAACTGTTTGGGGTTGCAAATGTTGGATTCCCAGTCCCTTTTGGGCTGGTCGGATCCCAATATGTGCCCAACAGGTTTCTCTTTTAATAAAAAAAAAAGATCATTGAAGCAACCTTGAGGTAATCTATGAGCTTTTCCTTTTTTCTGATTGGCCTATATCATCAAGTGACGAAGCCAGGAATTTCGGATAGGGGGGTCCAACTAATATTAATATAAAAAGAGTCCGTGAAATTTTTGGTCACTTCTACATAATAAAAATAGTTTTAACCATGTTTTCTTTTACCTATTTTTGAGTTCAAATTTTCACTTTGTTTTTTTTTTTTTCAATTTCTAGGGACCAGTCCACGACTCGGTACCGAAAAATGTACCCACATCAGTTTTTTGAAATATAATTAAGTACCTCATTTAAGAACACAAGAAGGGTATAACCGTGTCAAAATGACTAAACAACATGTTTTCGAAAAATATGACTATTTTTTATTTTTATAAAACATAAGTGGACAATTGTCCACTACCACATATAAAAATAAAAAACAATACATCAAATTTAAAATAAGCAGAAGTTTTGATTAAGTCATTGTATTAATCCAATCACATCTTAATATTCAACAATAAATAACAAAATAAAATTACATCAATATACCAAAAAGGAATAGAGGCACAAGAGAATAATGCAAAAGTTCAAGTTAGTGTTTATGGCGGAGCTTAAATAATGTGCAAAAGTTTAACAAAAGGGAAAATGATCAAAACTCATATTTTTCAAATTCAAAAATGAAAATAGGAAAGGGAATGCAATATAATTGAAGTCTTTTTTTCCCCATTTTTCTAGTTTTTTTAAAATAAAAATATGAAATGACCAAAATACCCTACTTTTTTCCAAAAATTGAGGGGGCCGAGTGCCCCTTGGCCCCCACATGGCTTCGTCCATGATATCATCTATATCATCTTGTCTCAACTGGGTTGGTTCGACCAGCTTCTCACAAAATGATGGGGTATGCCCCTCCAAATTGTAATTTTTCTTGTAAATCTCTCTTGACCTTGCTTGAGGTACTCTCGGGAGTGTTAGGTCATGACCGCCTACTCTCTTTTGGTCCTCAATTAATTGGTTGTAGATCTTTTGTTGTTTTTAGTAAACCTCTCGTTGAGGTTTTGTTAGGATTTCTTGTTGTTCTTTTGGATACAATTTTGGCGTGTTTTGGGCTGTCCAATTAACACACTTTTTCAATCACTGAGTATACCCTTTTAATTTGTAATTTTTCACCTTTTTTTAATGAAAATTTTCACATTTTCATCAAAAAAAAAAAAAAAAAAAGGTAAGGTGCCAAAAAATTTGGAACTTCATATGATTCATGTTGGCCGTGATATTTCTCCAACACAATATAAGGTATTTTTCTTTGAGTGGGTTATTAACCTCTTACAATATATATAACCTAATTAGAATTCTTAAATGAATAAACCTTAGTTTTATGGTTGAGATGAGGTAGGCATGACGAAACCGACCCATTTCCACTAAATAAGGTTTTGTCTATTGCTTTTAAGATGATGCTTTATATTTTAATTTTTTTGACCGTGGTCCAATGTGACCCATTAGATAAAGTGCAATTAATTTAATGAAAACAACAAATGTTAATGTGAATAATGCATGGTAGGGTTCCACTTAAGTTGTGCGTGCTCAATAAAAGCGTTAACTTAACCTACTTTGATGTAACAAAGTTCAGAATAAAATATAGCACTTCTTTTTAAAAGTTAAAACAAGAGACACGCTTTTACTTTCACCCTTACTATTAGACTAGTTCTAAAGTCGATGGTCAATACTAATCATTCTGCGAAAATGAATTTAATTAATAGTCATTTATAATTTTCGTTCCTTTTTTTCCTTGTGGATATTACTTGTAATTTTTTTTACCGAAAACATTATAATTCAACTTTCTCGGGTTCCATTCCCTGTTTGAAGTTTTTATATATGAAAACAAAAAAAGAGCTTTATATTTATTTTAATTGATATAAAATAGGTTTGCTTTTTTTTTTTTTTTTTTTTTTTTTCGTTTTTTTAACCCTTCACCTTTATATTTATATTTTTTAAGAAAAAACAACTCTTCAATGGAGATATGTGAGATTAATTATTGGGGGACATATGAGCTAAAATGGGCCAGAGTAGATCTTGAGGTGTGGCCCAAATGTTCATGCAAACAACAGACTTTGCTAGATTTGGGTCGGGCCTGGGCCCCAAAAGAAGTCCAATTTCAATCTCAAGTATTTTACACAGATTAATTCGTTCTACTAGAAATATGATATGAACTCTTAATATATTATTGTGCATATTAACCTCCTAAAATATTGTTCAATCGAAGTGATATAATTTTAATCTAAAGATGCAATATATTTATTGCATATGGACTTCAGCGATCTCTTAATAAAGTTAAAATACGAATAGCAATTTTATTGGTAAATCTCACTTTACCCCAATACTTTCATTGAATATCACTTTATTCTCTTATACTTTAAATTGTATCACTTTATCCCCTTATGCTATCAATTGATATCACTTTACACCATTGAATAATTTAAATATTATTTCATCCTCCTATTCCATTATTAAATGACCTAATTATCCTTATTTTAATTTAACAATGGCATTAAATACATATATTTTTTTTTTGAAAAAATTTATTTACTATTTATTAAAATTGTTATAGTTCCTATTAAATAACTATATTGTAGGTTATTTTCTGTAAATTAATATATTCATACGTTTTTTCATAATAAATCTAATTTTTTTGTATTATATTATAAAATAATATTTTGTATTAAAAAATTAACCACTAAAATGACTATATTTTTTTTATTTAACATAGTTTTTATTATATTAGTATTATTCAATTAGTAATTGAAAAATTACTAATAATATTTCACATCTTTAATAAAATTGTATTATATATATCATATAATTTTAAGTTTGTGATGAATGATTTATTAAAAGTATAAACATATTAGCTAATAGAAATATCCCATATATGAGTTTAATAGGGACTATATTAAAGTTAAATAATTAGCAACTAAATATAAAGTATAATAGATTTAATATTTAGCATTAATTAATCAAGTTATGAAAGTTAATTAAGAAAATAAGTACAAGTTATTAATTAATATTAATCGCTTTGAAAATAATTGTTTATTTTAATAAAACTAATAGGTAATGATAAAATGGTCATTGTTTTGAGTATATGAATATAAAATAATATTTTAAAAGAATAAGGGGGTAAAGTGATAAAATTGAGAGTACAAAGAGGAAAAGTAATACTCAATGAGAGTATAAGGGGCAAAGTGAGCTTTGCCTTAATTTTATTTAGCGAAAACTTATAACTTCAAAAATCTTGCAATATTGAATTGTGCAATTAATTAATTTTTTGATTCTTAAGAGATCAATTATTATTATTATTATTTTTATTAATCTACTCTACGCCCAATCAAACTATGGTTCATGCACGGATGGATACACTGACTTATTGTTATTACCAAATTGCTAATTAAATTAAATACCTTAAAAGTTAAAATAAAATTTTATCCTGAAAACACGGAAAGCAATAGCGATTTATAAATTAAAGCTAACAGCCTTCTCGAACACTTGGTGTTGATGTTCTGCTTCCATATCACAATGACTTAAACCTTAACAAAAAATGTTTTCTTTTACTTAAAAAAAATAAAAATTAAAAGAAATTGATGATTAAATTTAGAGAACTTTTTGGAAGAATTAAATAAGTGTGGTCCATTACTATTTTCACTTTCAAACCCTAAAGCAAATTGAGTGCACGTGTGAGACTCAACTTTGGCTTACCTTCTATAATGGGGTGCAAAAGGTTTTGGGGATTGAGAAATCATGGGACCATATATATACATATTGCACTTACTGCGCCAATTGGGTTTTTGAACACGAACCCTAAGTGATTTAGGACCACGTCACAAAAAATGTAGCCAACAACTTCTTTATTGGACTCATAATACCTTTGCTTGTCTCTTGAAAAGGAGTTTGATAAATAATTTGTGAATAAGTTTAGATACCATATACTCCCTCCATCCAATAATATAGTCCAATTGGATTTTTTACACATATTAAAAAAAATATTAGAAATTAAAAATGTGTAAAAAATTTACTTGATTTGTCCTCATTTAGTGAATAGTGTAAATTACAAAATGCATATTAAATAGAGTTATAATAGTAAAAGAATGGAAAAAGTACTATTAAATAGGGAAAGTGGACTATATATTCGGGACATCCAAAAAAGGTATACTATATATAATTGGGACGGAGGGAGTATTTATGTTTGTTTAGTTAGTTAACGAACGTATACTGAACAAATTTTAGGACTCGTCTAATAAACAAAGTGAGCATAAAAATTGTATAATCGTTCAATAATAGCTTTCGAAGAAATTTGTTTAGTGTTCGTTCATAAAATGTTCATTAACAAACTCACGTAGCTTAATTTTAAAATTAAAATTTGCATAAAAGTTAAATATAAATATTCAAACGTTAAACATATATAATTATAAAAGTATTGTATAATATAATATAATTTTTTATAATATGAAAAAAATTAAAGTTACAATATTAAATATATCATTAACATTTAGAGTAAAGTTGAATTTGTTCACGAACATGTAATGAATACGAAATCGTCAAACGTAGTTTTGTTTATTGTTCGCGAACAAAATTATTCAATATTCACGAACACACAATGAACACGAACGAACACGAATGCATTCACGAATATGTTCGTGAATAAATTCAAACACTAAATAATTTTATCAAACAAAAATGAACAAGATTTTTTAAAATCTAAAGAGAGCTTGTATAGAATTAAATGAACTATTGACAAATAGGATAAAGCTTGGCGGGGTTCGAATTGTTTATACCCCTATTTATAACAATGAATTGGAGTTGATAATTAACATGAATTATTTATATCCGTTCACCTATAGCAATATTGAAAGGGAAGATGTTTTCTTTTTTTCTTCATATTCAAAATCAGTATATATTAATTGATACTAGGGACCATAAGGGTCGAGATAATTGAACTCTAAATCTATATCATATGAGTTACTAAGCTAGGTTAGATATCCCACCTGACTGAAGCAAAATACTCAATAAACGATGATAACTTTTTTTTTTAATATTTATAATATTATAAGTTTATAGATCGCCAATAAATGTGCTAACATCGTTACATCGACTCTGGGATCAATCTTGTGCTTCAGTGGTTGAGACGTGTGTTGTAAGGGCAAATGATCTGAGTTCGATCCCATACACACGTGACAATCATTAGTACGATGAAATAAGAAATAGAAGATCCCATCCGAAAAAAATTGTTACATCGACTCTAACAAATTAATTAATACAGGTGCAAAACCGCAACCAGCAGCTGTTCGAATTATATTTGAAGCTCTCTATATATGTGCCAAGTAAACCCAAAACTAAACTACTAGCTATCAAATAATCTCTGTTGTGACATTTAATTAATTGAGCCACCTCCATCACACATTGGCATGCAACCTGATAACATTTCAATTTTTTCCCCTCAAGAATGAAGAATTACATTTTAATTTTTTCCCTCAAGAATGAAGAATCACATCAATTCATTAATCCAATTCGTAAACTTCAGCGGTACTTGAAATGATCAAGAGAATAAATTATGGCATGTCTCAATTTATACGAATTAATGTAATGACCCATATCCGTATCGGATGGGATCTTCTATTCCAAACCATGTTTCATCTCCTATTCCAACCATGTGGATGATTGACTTGATTTATGCTTGAAAATAAACATGGTAAGTGTAATACACGTGTCAATCATCTACATGGTTGGAATAGGAGATGAAACACGGTTTTGGAATAGAAGATCCCATCCGCCATCCGGTTTCCTTTTGCAAATAATACCATGCAACTATATTACATTTTCAATTTCAAGACAAAATTTGCCGGAAAGTTGATTATTGCCAGAATAATCCACATAAGCAATATTAAGGAGGATTTCGGTATTTTTCTCACACGTTGGACATGATTTTCACACGTGGATTTTATGTGGCATGAACACGTGGATGTCCTTTGAGTAGGCCATATTTAGGACAAAAATGGAGGAAATTGGCAAGTACCTTGGAAGTTCAACTTAATTTGGTTTAAATAATATTGAGCTTAAAAATATATTATTGTGTTAAAAGATAAAAATAAGAGTCCAAACTTAAAAGACACAAATTCTAGAATTTTAGAAACTTTTTAGATATTTTGTAGCATAATTCTAATGGATAAACTATAATCATTAGATCAAATAAATCACCAAAATTTAAGCTAAAATTTAAGAATAAATATAAGCAAATATTCTTTCATCATAAGGTAGCTTTTATTTCTTAGCCTAAATATCATCATTTTCCTACAAAGAAAAATAAACCGTTTTCCAACCTCCAATTTCTAAATAACCCATTTTGACCTAAATTGAAATAAGGGCTAAACAGAAGGAGTCTTAGAGTCTATACTGGCTAACGAAAAAAGAACGACAAAGAAGTTGGTTGAGCCGTATGTTTGCGGTCTTTTCCTTCATTCTAAAAAAAAATAACAACACTACAAGAAATGGGTGTTTTTGTGACGAAGGTTTTAATGACGATATTGTGTTGTCGCTAAAAATACTTATTGTGACAACAATTTTGACTGATTGAACATGAAATTAAACATGACGGTCTATTTGCGATGATAGTCTATTGTTAATAACTTTTAGTTCCCTTCAAATTTTTGCGCGCGCGCTCGGCTTTCTTCTTCTTCTTTCTCTTTCTTTAATTTCCTCTGCTGAAGTTCTTTTGTTTTTCTTTTTGTTGGTTCAATTGGTAGTAATGTTTTGCATCTTCGAAAAGATAACAAGAAAGTGAATTTTCAAGATCAAAGCAGCCAGTTGTCGACGCTACTCTATTTCACAATTGTCGGGCGATGCAAATTAGGTAGGGCTTTTTGCTTTTTTTTTTTTTTTGTACATTTTACTTAATTAATTTTTCTAATTTTTCTGTTCCCATTTGAATTTTACATTATATATAGAGGGACTCTCTTGTGAGACCGTCTCACGGATCTAGATCTGTGAGATGGAGCCCCATTTAGTAAAACCCGCCAGCTCACCCACTGAAATAGAACCCAGCGCCATCCAGCCCGCTGCAGCAAAATAGGAGCCAGCCCGCTGCAAAAGCCCATACCCGTTGAATCGTGCCCTAGCAATCGTCTCCCTCAGCTCGAATCCAATGAAACAGTGTACAGAGAAGAATTAGCTCGTGTTCTAGCAGTTGTCTCCCTCAGCTCGAATCCCATGAAACATTGTACAGAGAATAAAAAATCTTAGCTCGTGTTCTCTCTTTCTCCCTCTCTCGACATCAACGAACATAAAACCTCAGCTCTTCTCGCTCGACGTCAACGCACATAAACCTCAGCTCGCGTTCTCTTATTGTGTCTCACGGTACGTAAATTTCTTCTTCTTCGATTTACCTTTTGTTGCTAAATATATGTATGAAATTGGGGTTGTTGTTGGTGTTTGTTATTGTATGAAAAAACTTATTATTCTCTAATGATTTTTTCTTTTCCATCTTCTGTGTTGGTTTTGTTGAAGAACAAAAATGGACAATATAAAAGAGCTTGCCAAAGAAGGTATGATTTCTTCCATTAAGACTAAAAGTATTACTTTTATAGCTAAAAGTATCACTTTTTCTTCAATAAAAAGTATCCGATTTCTAACGAAAAGTATTGCATTTAGATGTTGTCACCGTCATTGACTCTAGTGATGAAATCAAAATTGACCCGGGGATGCGTGTGATGAAATGCTCTCAAGAAAGCGAAGGTAATGTGTTACCTATTTTTGTCACTTGAGTTTTTAAGTATTGCTTTTCTAGTAAAAAGTATCACCTTTTCAATGAAAAGTATCGCATTTCTAACCAAAAGTATTATGCTTAGATGTTGTCACAATTCTTAGTGCTTCTCGTGAAAATGACGAAATCAGTATTACCACACAGGATGCAAGTAATACAATGCTCCAAGAAGCTAAAGGTAATGTGTTACCTATTTTTTGTCACTTCAGTTTTTGAAGTATTGCTTTTCTAGTAAAAAGTATCACTTTTTCAATGAAAAGTATCACATTGCTAACCAAAAGTATTACGCTTAGATGTTGTCACAATTCTTGGTGCTAATCCTGAAAATGACGAAGTCAATATTACCACACAGAATGCAAGTGATACAATGCTCCAAAAAGCTGAAGGTAATGTGCTTTCCATTTTTTATCAATTAAGTTTTTGAAGTATTGCTTTTTTATTAAAAAGTATCACTTTTTTCGTGAAAAGTATCACTTTTTGAACTCACATTTCTAACCAAAAGTATTACGCTTAGCTGTTGTCACAATTCTTGGCGCTGCTCATGAAAATGATGAAGTCAATATTACCACACAGAATGCAAGTGATACAATGCTCCAAGAAGATGAAGGTAATGTGCTTCCCAATTTTTGTCACTTCAGTTTTTCAAGTATTGCTTTTCTAGTAAAAAGTATCACTTTTTCAATGAAAAGTATCACATTTCTAACCAAAAGTATTACATTTAGATGTCACAATTATTGCCTCTAGTGACGAGGGTGATAAAGTCGAGAATTTCAATGATTTGGAGTGATAATGAAGATGAAAATGAGTTTGATGTGAGTGGTTGTCTTCTACATATACAATAAAAACAATTAAGGATATGCATCAGTTGTATTGTCGTCATGCTCGTGCTGTTGGGTTTAGTGTACGAAAATCGACTACTAGAAAATCTAGAACTGAACAGGAGTTGTCGTTGAGAAATACTATGTATGTTCTTCTGCTGGATTTAAGCAATCTACAGCCGAAAAGAAAAAGGTTAATGTTACACGCACCGGATGTAAAGCTTCAATGAGAGTAAAGTTAAATGGAGATGGGCTTTATGAGGTAGTTCAATATATTATGGAACACAACCATCAACTCACAAGAAGGGAATGGAGCCATCTACATCGTTCTGAGAGAGTCATTACAAATGAAAAAGGCAAAGCTATTGAGGATATGATATCTTGTGGGATGAAAGCCACTCAATCTTACCGTTATATGGTACACGGTGCGGGGGGAGAACAATGCATTGGTCATACTTTGAATGACCATTTGAATTTTGTTAATAGATTGAAAATGAAAGCAATAGAAGGTGGCGATGCAGGCGTTAATTGATATCTTATATCAACAAGATGTCGAAGAGGTGGATTTCTTTTTTAGAGTGAAGTTGGATGAATTTGGTAGATTATCTAATGTATTTTGGATGGATTCCATGATGAAGGAAGACTACAAGATATACGGTGACATTATGATATTTGACACAATATATCGCACGAATAAATACAACTTGATTGGTGTGCCATTTGTTGGGGTCAACAACCACTGGAAAAACGTCATGTTTGGGTGTGCTTTTTTATCTGATGAAAAATCTGAATCAATTGAGTGGCTTTTTCAAGTCTTTACAAAATCAATGGGTGGAAAATGTCCTGTAACTTTGTTCACTGATCAAGACCTACCAATAAGCAATGCAATTGAAAAGGTAAATACTTTATGACAATAATCTGATACTTTTGTCTGTGACACTTTTATAGCTAAAAGTGATACTTTTAGCTATAAAAGTTATACTTTAACATGAAAATCAGATACTTTTGCCTCAAAACATATATGCTTAATTTTGTTATTTTTCTTCTGTGCAAGTTTTTCCTCAAACAAGGCACAGGCTATGTATGTGGCACCTTCACAGAGTGCTATAAGTCGGTTTGGGCGTTTGAAAAAAATAATTGTTTCAAAGAAACATTCAATAAATGTTTGACTGGTTGTGTTGATGAAAGAGACTTTGAAACTAGCTGGAATTCTATGATTTTGGAGTATGAATTGCATAATGATTCTTGGTTTCATCGCATGTATGATTTGAAGGAGAAATGGTGTACTACATTAAGCAAGGATATTTTTTCTGCGGGGATATTATCTTCACAAAGGAGTGAGAGTACGAACAACGCAATAGGATTTAATGCAAAGAAAACAACAACTCTAACTGAATTTTATGGAATTTTCCAAGGAACATTAAAGCGTTGGAGGAACAATGAAAAAGAAAACGAATTCCAATGCTCAAGATCAATTCCGACGTCTGTACGACCATTGACTGGAATGTTGAAACATGCTGCTAAGGTATATACATTGACCCTTTTTAAAGAGTTTGAGAGTGAGTTTATTAAAAGTATCTCTACTGAATGCATCATTGTGCGTGTTGAAGAAAACATCATGGTTTATGACATTTCAATGCCAAGTGATGGGGGTTGCTGTCATCGTGTGGTGTATGATTGTTTAAATATGCTCATAAACTGTTCTTGTAAAAATTTAAGGAGTGTGGTTTACTCTGTTGTCATAGCTTAAGAGTATTTCATATGCATTCTATCTCCAAGATTCCCGAGTGTTACATTGTCAAAAAATGGACAAAATTTGTCAAAATAGAGTTGTGGGGAAGTTCAATAAGATGGATGAAAGTTCTCACAAACCGAATGATTGTGTTCTGGCGGCATGAAATGGCATGAAACTATTATAATCTTATTCTAAAATGCCAAGACAATGAGGAGGCGAGAAGAATCATCGAAGATGGCTACAGTAGAGATTCTTTAGCTGTTGATGCGTTGATGAATACACTGAATTCTATGGAACAACATGAGGTTTCTAATTCTTCTAACAGTATATTGGATCCTACACGTTCAGTTACAAAGGGAGAAGGCAAATGATCAAGGGCATTTTCAAAGAAAAAAACAAGAAGAAGAAAAATAGTGATACAACAAGCTCACATCCATCCAAGGAGTTTGGTTCAAAGACTCCTAATCCTCGATTATTTTAGTATTCTCTACTGTTTTAGTAATGAATTGTTCAGATTTTTAGTATTGAATTATTTAGATTTTTAGTATTGAATTCTTCAGCTTTTTATAATTGAATTTTTTAGCTTCAGTTTTATAAATGATGGTGATACCTTTAACCAAAAAAATGATACTTTTGTAACAAAAAGTGATACTTTTAACCCAAAAGGTGATACCTTTCCAATGGAAAGCTATACTTTAATGAGATGATATTTTTTTAACAAAAAGTGATACTTTTAACCCAAAAAATTATACTTTTGTAACAGAAAGTGATACCTTTAACCCAAAAGGTGATACTCAATGGAAAGCTATACTTTAATGAGATTATACTTTTTTAACAATAAATGATACTTTTAACCCAAAAACGATACTTTTGTAACAAAAAGTGATACTTTTAACCCAAAAGGTGATACTTTTGCAATTGAAAGCTATACATCATGAGATGATACTTTTTTAACAAAAAGTGATACTTTTAACCCAAAAAATGACACTTTTGTAACAGAAAGTGATACTTTTAACCCAAAAGGTGATACTCAATGCAAATCTATACTTTAATTAGATTATACTTTTTTAACAAAAAGTTATACCTTTAACCCAAAAAACGATAGTTTTTAAATAAAAGCAATACTACTAATCCTCGATTATTTAGTAGTTGTTTTAGTACACAAACTTATAAATGATGGGGATACTTTTAACACAACAAACAATACTTTTTTAACAAAAGGTGATACTTTTAAAACAAACAACGATACTTTTTAAAACACAGTGATACTCTAATAAGCCCATATTTCTGAAACTGGCAACAAAATGCTCGAACATTACAAATGTGCTTATTCACAACCACACCAACTTACAAAATGTGAAAACGACTTTCGTCATCTTCCAACAAATCATACAACCAAAAAGATACACCAAAATACTATTCAATACCTATCAATGTAACTTGCACCAAACTAATTTATACATGCATAAAAATTAGAAACAATTCTTCTCTTTCATTCTCTACCAAGCCCTATACATACATCAATCAACTTGTTGATTTATAAATTCAATTGCTTCCTTCTCAACTTGCACTCTTAATTCATTTCACCGACTGAGAACAATCCTTGCGCAATAAGAAGTCCTTAATTTGCGTCGTTCACCAACCTTCAATGAAAATAAGATAAAACAAAGGTAAAATAAATATTTTTACGTGCATTAAGAAAACACCTGGAAATTTAATCTAATCTAATTTGCGTTGTTCACCAATCTAGTCTAATTTTATAACTAAAAACATTCATACCTTACGCAAAACGGTTCTAAGTAAACAAGCCCCGGAAATTTTCCATGTGGTGCATTAAGAAAACACCCACGATCAATGTTGGCTATTTTTCTTTGCCATGGAAATTTGACATTATCAAATACATATTTTGCAACATCATGCCTTAGGGTGGTTTTCTCCTCAAGAAAATGCGCATTTCTCTTTCTAAAAAAAAAAGAGAAATCACACTCTTGAGTGATACTTTTCACTTCAAAGTATAACAAATAATGAGTAATACTTTTCAAGTGAAAAGTGATACTTTTCAGTTAAAAAGTGATACTTTTCACTTCAAAGTATTACAAATAATGAGTAATACTTTTCACTTGAAAAGTGATACGTTTTTACTTTTTCAAAGTATTACAAATAATGACTAATACTTTTCAAGTGAAAAGTGATACTTTTCATATGAAAAGTGATACTTTTCACTTAAAAAGTGATACTTTTCACTTCAAAGTATTACAAATAATGAGTAATACTTTTCAAGTGAAAAGTGATACTTTTCATGTGAAAAGTGATACTTTTCACTTCAATGTATTACAAATAATAACATGAAAACCGACATTAATAATAACATCAACTAAATAATTTACCACCAATTTTGCTATACTAATATAGTCGGGGAGCAACATTTTCATTATGCACCAAATTATCCGGATATTGCACTTTGACATCAACAAAATTGATGACAAAGACAGATATAATGTTGCATGTAGCAAATTGGAAAAAAAAATCTGCATTTTATAAGAAGAAAAGCTAAATTCGAGCAAATCATGAAACATATTCTTACGAAATCTACGGTCTTGAGGTCTCATTTGTTTTCCACTTGAGATCCAATGATTCCGACAATCTCTCAAATTTTTCTTTGTTATCCGCCCTTTATCTCCAATGAAAAGCTTTTCAAAGTACATCATTGCGAAGTGTGATACTTTTAAGATTAAAATTAATACTTTTAAAGCATAAAATGACACTTTTAAATAAAACTTACTGAGAATGTTGAGCATGGAAGTAAAAGTAGTTCATTCTTTGGTCTTTTGTTAAGCAACATAGCCCATGTGTCTATGATGCTTATGTGGATCATCATTGAATCGTGCAATGTCATGATGCCATCGTTAAATGCAATATAAAACCCCCAGCATGTGCAAAAGCGTTTGAACCGAAAATTAAAAACAATTAATAAAACAAGAAAATGGATTTGAACTGGAAATTAAAGGTAATTTATAAAAACAATTTACTTACTCGATAAATTTTTTGTGATTGAAAAAGCAATAATCAATAATATCTTGCTCCTTCTTGCGCAAGAATTTGAGGCTGCTCTTGTGTTTTTTCATGAAAATGGACTTGAATTCAACCTTTGGATCAATAGGCCATGGTTCGTCCAGTATTCTAGCATCCTCTCCTGCTTCTTCATCCACAACTTCTTCGCCGACTTCTTCACCAACTTCTTCCCCCATTTGTTTGCCTGAATCTTCCTCTTCTTCACCAGCTTTTTCAGAACTAACCTCCGGGATAAGGAGCTCAAAATTTGGCATTTGAGCTGCCAAATTCTTCATCAATTTAAAGTTTTCAACAACGTTATCAATCAACGCGTGCACCTTCGAGTCTGAGAAGAACTGGCTTTCAGAGATTGACGAGTGCGGAGATGAAACTGTATCTTTCTTCTCTTGGGTCATCTCATTTTTCAATTTTCTGAACTCGTCCATATGGAATTGTGTCACAAGATTAAATTTCTCTTGCACATCAAAAAAGCCTTGCGAACATTCTACAAAAATAAGAAGAAATATGTTAATATTTGACATGAAAAGTGATACTTTTCACATGAAAAGTGATATTTTTCACTTCCAAGTATTACAATGATTAGTAATACTTTTCAAGTGAGAAGTGATACTTTTCACTTGAAAAGTGATACTCTTCCTTCAAGTAAAAAGCGATACTTTAAATGAACTTACATCCATAGCCAACTTCTCCACCTCGTCATTGTCGAGCTCCTTCCCCTTTGGTAGTTTCAATTTATATACTCATCATCACCAACCGCCTCTTTCTCAATCGTGCATTTATTCCTCGAGCAAACAGGGTATGTATCCGTTACCCATTCACCTTGCCCTAGCACAGCAATTGAGCTTTCTTGCTTTATTCTTTTCCTCGACTTATCAAAAGTCAATGAGATATCGGCGGTATTGTGGATGGTTCAGCGTTTCCCTACCACTTCAATCTATGGAAATACAAAAACAATAAAACCAAAACACACCCTTTGATGTATTTAGCTCGGGGTTCCTATTGTATTTGTCCACCCATATGCACATCTTTTTTAAAGCATACGAACACCAATTATAATCCCCTATTTTCTCCACATCAATGACTGGTCTAATCGCATGCAAGTCGACTTTCCGATTCGTCCTCTGAGTCAAAAAAAAGACAATCGGTAAATAACAAAAAGGCGCTTAAAGTCATCGCCACCATCCACCAACCCGCTCTCAATCACATTCTTAACCTTGTAAACCAAACATTCCCCGTCGATGTCGTACTTCTCCTTCAACTCACCAATCAACCGAATATACTCTCCTCGATCCAATTCCAGAACATCATTCCCAATTTTATTGGGCAATAAAAAAAGATCACATATGTCATCTGATGTGACAACAAAAATCGTATTGTCGAACTTCAACATCCGACTGGTACCATTAAAATTCTTTACCAGATTTTTAACAATACCCATAGGGAATGCTGAATCGATACGAAGACTCAGCAAACCTCCAAATCCTATACTGACAACATCAACCTTTTGTCGATATGTCAATTTTTTCAGAAACTCACATAAATCTTGAGGTTTACATTGGCTGATGAAGTCTCTGCAACACTTAAATAGTTATACTTTTAATAACATTAACATGCAAATAGATATGAAAAGTGATACTTTTAATACAAAAAGTGATACTTTTAATACAAAAAGTGATACTTTTAATACAAAAAGTGATACTTCTATATGAAAGTATTTCTCATAAAGTATGTTAAAATATGTTAGTGATACTTTTCGGTTAAGTGATACTTTTAAACGAAAGAAAGTGATACTTTTCTATATGAAAGTATGTTAAAAGTGATACTTTTCGGTTATGTGATACTTTTAACGGGAAAAGTGATACTTTTAATACAAAAGTGATACTTTTATCACATAAAGTGATACTTCTATATGAAAGTATTTCCATAACACAAAAATATGTTAAAAGTGATACTTCGGTTATGTGATACTTTTAACAAAGTGAAAGTGATACTTTCAACACAAAAAAAGTTGATACTTTTCACTTTTGAAAAGTGATACTCTATACAAAAGTATATGTTACATGGATTTTCGCCTTTTCTCTACGGTTATGTTAAACATCGAGAGATTTTCCTATCATCTCCTTTGCTTGATAAATACAATCAAACAAATTAACACGAAACATCAAAACAACACAATATAATCATGCATTAAACGGTGACTATACCTAGTTTAGTCTTCATCTTCTTTTTTAGCCTTTTGTGGTACTTTTCTCTTCTTTGGAATAGGCTTTGAATCTTTTGCTTGAATATTTTCATTTTCCTTATCTTTCCTTTTTCAGAATACCTTTTTCATTTCTCGTGCGAGTTTCTTTTTTCTAGGAGAAAGCTGTCTTGCGTGCCATCATTTTGTAATATCTATCTCCAGGGACAATCGGGATATGAATACGAGGTGTTTTATATCTTCTTCCATAATCACGAGAGGATATGTAAATGTGCACAAACAACGTTTTTAGTTTACATTTGCAAATATATAAAAAAAAAAACAAAGATTAAAATGATGAAAATATATAAATCTAATAAGAAGAAATTAACATGACTACTTTATGAATACTAAAATGAATTTTGCATAAAAAACTCATAAACCCTAAACAAAATCGAGAACATAACAACCCCAACACAAGAAAGAACTGAAAACTGAACAAAAATGGAAGAAAAATGAAGAAAAATGGAAAAAACTGAACACCAACACCACCCCTTGAACACTAACACCAACCCCTGAACACCAACCCTAAATAAAATGAGAACATAAAAACTCTAAAAACTGAACAAAAAATGAAAAAAAAAAACAAAGAAAAAGGGTAGAAACTGCATGGTTGACAAATCACAAGAAAAATTGAACTAAAAACTGAAGAAAAACGGAAGAAAAAAACTATAAAAAACTGAAGAAAAATGGAAAATATAACTTACCAGTTGACAAATTGAGGAATCGCGCAAGAGAATTGAGCGAAAATCGGAGAGAAAATGGAGAGAAATCGAGCGAAATTCCAATTTGTGGAGGGAGAGATGAAACAGGGGAGAAAGGGTTTAAGGGAACTTGGGAGGGAAAATAGTAGGGTTAAAATTGTGAATGGGCGCGGGTCAGTTGGACTGGGGCGGGTAGGTCAGGATTGGGCGCGGGTCAGCGGGTGGGCTGGCGGGTTTTAGTAAAATGGGGCTCCGTCTCACGGAACTAGATCCGTGAGACGGTCTCACGCAAGTTTTTGTGTTATATATATAGGGATGTGATCTCGTACAACAACCTCTTACTATATGACAGTGTCGATTGTTCTCATCCATCCACACCCTTTAATCAATGGTCCAAATTCCTATTAAAAATACATGATTTATCAATTAATTAATAGGTAGATAGGGCAAATGAGTAACTAGCAAAATGGTGTAATAAATACTTCCATGGTGACGCCCTACAATCAAGAGATTCATCAATATCATGTTTCCATAATCGATTATCACATAATCATAGCACAAACCATCTTTCTCCACCTTCTCTCTCGCTCCCGCAAAACACAAATAAATAAATAAACCATGCAACAAAAACAATCCAAGCTATCTACAAATTCATGAACAAAGAACAAGGTATACACCATGCGAGAAAAATATGCTCATTCACATAAAAGTGACATGTCAATGAACAATACTGAGAGGAAAACGGCGAATTTGAAAGAGTGAATGCTCGTATGTGTAATTCTCATACGAAAATAACAAAATTACAATCATGCAATATTATCTACGATTTTTGGAAAACAAATATGTTTACAACTTGTTTATTCAATCACACCTTTAAATAACATACTAACTAGCATGTAGTATGTGTTTTTTATGTATAATTTATAAAAAACGATGAACATTTAGTTAAACTTTAAAACACGGCTATGTTGAAAAGTTACAACTTAATTTTTATCAAATATGAAAAATGATGCACAACTAGTTTTTTTTTGTGATGTATATATAATGTATATGTAATAATACACAATTAGTATAATTTGGTGGGTATATAGTACGTGAATAATAAGCATTAGGTATAACAATATTTATAAGATGCTGCATGAATAAGATAATGGTGCATGCTTAGCTATTATTTGAGAAGTATGTCAATTAGTCAGCCATGAAATAAACGTAGTAATTTGATGCTTATTTAGGTATAAAGTTATTCATAATATGGTGCATAGATAAGCATACAATGGTGTATGTTTGCATTTTGTTATTTGATAAACGTAAGCCAATTAGTCGGTCATGACATAAACATTGTAGTTTGAAGCTTATTTTGGTATACATATATTCATAAGATGGTGCATAGATAAGCATACAATGATGTACGTTTTTCTTGTTATTTGAGAGAGTATGCCTTGATGCTTATTTAGGTTTAAATATATTGGCAATATGGTGCATATATAATTGAACAATGGTGCATTTTTTGTTGTTGTTTGCAAAAGTATGCCAATTTAGTCCACCATGAAATAAACATTGTAGTTTGATGCTTATTTGTACTTACACAAGTGCATAATATTACAAAACTTGTGCAGATTTAATTGATGAAAATATCGATATGTTGAAGTATGAGAGCACATTGTAATATCCCCCGCCTCTACCAAGTCTTGGATACGAAATAGAACAAGATAAAATGCCATGAATAGGCATGCAATTTACCACGATGGAGAAAGGTATGCAATTTTATAGGGATTACGACAAATGATGCGGCTTCAAGTTCAACATACAAATAAGCACCTCTAGAAAATTTAAAAATAAAGAGATCCGATTGCAATACATTGTGTGTAACCGAGAGGGCTACAAACATACAACAACTATGGGGTCGGAGAGGGAAGCAATACACATACAAATCAACACAATATTCGCAAAGCGGTGAATTACCGATTGATTTCAAGAATTTTAAAAGATATTTGATGGCATACATACGAGGTGCAACGCACAATTAATAATGGAAAAATTCTTGAAAAAAAGAGCGTGTCAAGAATGGTCTTTAGTTATGACATGGATGAACACGACCAACCGACGCGATTGTTATGGATGGACTCTATTTCAAAGTATGCAATTATGCAATATTTAGGGATGTAATTTCATTTGATGCCACTTACAATACAAACAAGTCGAGTTAGAAAAACTATATGGCATATATAGATCACAATGTGCGTACATATATGAATGTTATGGTATACGTTCTTGAAACAATGATATAATTCAAATATATTTGTTCTCAATAGGAAAATACGGTTCATACGTAGATCAATACTTGTGTAAATATATATAAAATGGTGTACTTTTACTATGACAATGATGCATTTCAAATTCACGTGTTCCCGGTACAAAATGGTTTTGCACCGTTCAAGCGTTGACATTCATGGTCACCGTGTTACAATTGCATGTGGGAGTTTTAAGTATTACAAAATTAAACACTATTGGAGTTAAATATTTTCTTCATTATTGAAGAAATATGTCCAAGAAAATTATGCCAAAAACACCCACCAATATATGTATATACACTTGTCATTTTCGAACAAATTTGTGTTTATATAGCTAGTTTGATATTTTACATAATGTTGATATTTGGTGGTTTTTGTGTTTGGGTTTATATCAGTGGTTGAATGGATACATTGTGGTGTTGATATTAGGTAAATATTGATATTATTGTTGAGTAATGTTGATATTGTTATTGGTGAATACAAGTTTAAAAAAAGGATAGTAAAATAAAAACAAAAAATGGAGTTTTTTTTACGACAAAATTCATAATAAATAATCTTCCAGTACAAAAGCTCTTGTGACAACACATGACGAAACAAAAATATTAAATCACAAAAAGTGTTTTTGTGACAACATTCGATCTTTTGAGACAACTTTTTGTTGTCACAAAAACCTCTTTTTCTAGTAGTTTAATTTAACTACAAGTAACAACCTAACAACTCAGCTTTATGCCAGTTCACTACTAAACGTCGTCGTTTGGAGGAACGCTCTCTTGGGTTAAAAACGGACTACAACACTTCAAAGTGGAGAACACGATTTACATCCAAAATTAGAAATACAACTCTACAGATGGAAATATGACTTGGAAACTCTGTCATTATCTCGTAACAACACCAATCCCCTTAAAATTGATCTTGTCCTCAAGATACAAAATGAGTATACAAACGGGCCATCTCATCAAAATCTTCCTAGGTGGCCTCTCTACGGGTAAATGAGCCCATTGCACCAATTCGAGGCACTCCAAGGTTATTACGCTTAACCAATCTCCTATCCGGGATAGCTACGGGTGTAAAACTATTATACCCGCCTCATCAAACATTGGCAAGTCACTAGACACAAAATCACCGCACCAATCTTCTTTTTAATAAGGAGACGTGAAGATTTGGATGAACCTTCGCACGAGATGGTAATGAAACATGTAGGCCACCTCTCCCACCCGCTGAAGTACCACAAACAGACCCACAAACTTTGGGCTTAGCTTCCACAACTTTGGAATTATGCAAAGAAAGTTGTCTATATGGCTTAAGTTTCAAATAGACCAAATCACCCACCGAAACACTCTCTCCCGGTGTAAACATTCCTTCAACTAAGTTTGTTCCACTCCAATAACACTAGTACTCGATCTCGGGATAAAGTTAGTGGGGTGGGTTTATACCCATATAAAGCCTCAAATGGTGACATTTGAATAGTAGAATGACAACAATTGTTAGACCAATATTCAACATACACCAACCAATGGAACCATTGCTTAGGGTTAGCTCCATGCATGCACCTTAAGTAGGATTCCAAACACTAATTAACATTTTCGGTTTGGCCATCCGTTTGAGGATGGTAAGCGGTACTCAGGTGATGAGTGACCCCCAAGGACCTAAACGATTCTTTGCCAAAATTGACTAGTGAAAACTTAATACCTATCGGTCACCATGGTCTCGAGGTAGACCATGCAATCTATACACCACCTCAAAAAACGTTGAGCTCATCTTGAGATGTAGTAAAGGGATATTTCAGGGCCGCAAAATGTGAGAACTTGGTAAACCTATCCACCACCACCAAAATAACATTATAACCATTGGAAGTTGGCAACTGATCTATAAAATCCATGGATACATGCTTCTAAGCCTGATCCGGAATGGGTAATGGTTGGAGAAGATCCCCCAGGTTTTTGCGTTTCATGCCTACATAGTTGACACTGATGGCAACACTGAATCATGTCGATTACCATCTGTTTAATATTAGGCCACCAAAACACACTTTTAATTCGATGAATAGTCACAGTTTGCCCCGAATGACCTCTTTCTCTGGACTCATGCATATAATGGAGTATATTAGTTCTCAAATCAGTTGTTGCCCCCACATATAATTTGCTCTTGTACTTCAATAAGCCTTCTTTATAAGAATAGAAAGACACGTCATAAGGGCGAGCAATACACCCAACTATTGCTTCTTATGCCAAGGTATCTTGTTCATAAGTCAGTTGAATCCTTTCCATCCATATAGACTTTAGGAGAGAAATAGCATAACAATGTTGGGAAGGAAACTCCTACCTTGATAATGCATCTGCAACTTTATTCTCGACTCCCTTTTGTACTCAATCTCGTATCAAAACCCAATAACTTGGTCATGTATTCATGTTGCAGAGGGATGGAAACTTTCTATTCCAATATAAACTTCAAGCTTTGTTGATCAGTTTTGATGATAAACTGACTGTGCAACAAATATGCTCTCCATTTTTCTACGGCCATGATGATAGCTAGAAACTCCTTCTCATATATAGACAATCCCAAATGCTTGTTACTCAAATCCTTACAAAGGTAGGCCAAGGGATGGCCTTCCTACATTAACACTGCACCCAACCCATAATAGCATGCATCAGTCTAAACAATAAATGATTTGGAAAAATTAGACAACTGTAGTACATGGGCTGTGGACATAGTACATTTCAGCTTCTGAAAAGCCTCCTCAGCTGCACTATCTCAAATAAATTGACCCTTTTGTGAGATTGGTGAGGGGTTTAGCAATAATTCCATAGTTTCTCACAAATTTTCTGTAATACCCAGTTAATCCCAAAAATCCTCTTAGAGTCTTTATATTGTGCGGACTTGGCCATTCTTGCATAACTTGAATCTTACCAGGGTCTGCTGCCACTCCTTTCCCAGTGATAATATGTCCCAAATATTCAACGGTATTCTGCCCAAAGTTACATTTAGAACCCTTGGCAAATACTGATGCTCCTAGAGGGTAAGAAGTACCAGTTTCAAGTGAACTTTGTGATCCTCCATTCCCTTGATATAGAAAAGGATATCATAAAAAAAACCAACATAAAACTCCTCAAATATTACCTAAACACTTTATTCATCATGGCTTGGAAGGTAGCTGGTGCATTGGTTAGACCAAATGGCATTACTTTAAACTGATATAAACCATAAACAGTGACAAAAGTTGCTTTCTCGACATCATTGGGGTGTACCCTTATTTGGTGATATCCTGACCGTAAGTATATTTTAGAAAAAGCGTAGCTCCTCCCAGCTTATCCAATAGATCATCTATCAATGGTATAGGAAAGTTGTCTTTAACAATCAGTAAGTTAAGCTTCATATAGTCTACACAAAACCTTCAAATGCCATCTTTCTTCTTGACTAATAGAGCTGCGATGAGGAAGGACTCTGATGAGAAAGGACTCTTACTAGGGATATCTATAAGTATGCATTTTAAATGGTCTATGCCAGGTTTCAATGTAATCTTGTGGTCTTGCTCCCTTATTGGCGGCTGATCCAGTTGGTGTCTCGAATAATCCAAACAAATTTAGCTAAGAGAGTGTGTAACTCCTCAAGCCACAGTCATAATCCTTCTTAGCTCCAAACGTAATAAAGCACGAGACATCCACAAACTTTAGATTTACCCTGAATAAACATCCTTTTAAACTCATTTTGAGACATCATCTACAAAGTTGTTTTCCTTTAATCCCTTCCAAAATTACCGTTCCTTGATGCCCTTGAAAGTGTATATTATCTTTGCTCAAAACCAAAAGTTATTAGACCTAAATGTCTCAAGAAATCGACCCCAACCACCATATCACATCCTCCCAACTTGAGTAGCCTCACTTTGGTGCTATAAACATGCAACATCTCATACTCCATACAAACACGGAGCATTTAGCATTGCAATTGATCTTATTGCCATTTGCCACCGTGACCAATTTTGGAGTAGTAAATTCCACAACACATCCCAATCTCTTTGTCGTATTAGGGTCTAGGATACTATGAGTATGCGGGTGTCCACCAAAATAGTAATTTGTTGTTTCTCACTTATTCTTATGACCTTGATAGTATCACGGTGACATTTGTCCTACTAAAGCACTTTTGAAATGTGGTATTCCTCATGTACATTATCATCTTCTTTTAATTCCACTTCTTCCTCCATTGGTTCCTCGAACAAAATGACAAAGAGTTTTTTACATTTGTGTCCTAAATGAAATGGTTCATCACAGCTAAAACATAAATTCTTCTTCCTCTTAACATCCAGCTCTTCAGGTGTGAGTCTCTTCACTGGAGGAGTTTTATCTTGATTAAATGCTAAATTCTTATTTCTCATGGATACAACCCCATCATTCTGTCCTCCTTTACAAGGGTTTGGATTTGAAAATCCTTGATCATGTTGGTTCCTCTGTTCTCTTTCACCTTATTTGCCAACATGACTTCTTGTTTCCTTGCCAGTTTCATGGCTTCGATTAGATTTTGCGGATTAAGTAACTCCAACATCTGTCTGATTTATGCTTAAAGTCCACTGATGAAACTTTCCACGAAATATCGATTGTGTTCTATTTATTTTATCGAGCATAAATGCTCTTAGTTCTTCAAATTCCAAGATATAGTCATGCACCATTTCTCTTGTTGAGTTTGTTAAATTGCCCAATAACAAGACTACCTTCTTCATTCAAAAATTGGTCTAACACATACGGTAAATTTCTCCCATGACATGTTTTCTTTTCCCTCAATATATTCCAGATACCAGTGATCAACTATCCCATCCATATTCATGCCCACCGTTACAATTTTCTCAAAATCAGACAATGCATTATACAGTAAATATTTATTGCATTTTCGCAGCCATAAGCGAGGATTCTCTCCGTTGAATTTTGGAAATTCAAATTTAGGAATACGAGTGCTAATCAAATTTAAATGCTCAACATTACGCATATTAGGGGGAGTAGTAAGTACATCGGTTTCATTTCGACCTCGTAAATGACCAGCTGATGTAGTCGTTGCATTTGTATTCACATTTTCCTTCCCCATAGCTGTAGCTGCTGCAATTTCCTTAATCTTTTCGTTCATTGTCTTCGAAAAAATATCCTCCACCGCATGTGTAAACACTTCCATTCGAAGTGTGAGCTCCTCCATCTGTTTCTTCATCGTAGTCTGAAACTCGGCTTGATTTTGTGCGATTTCTCCCAGCTATGTTTCCATCATTTCCATCCTATTGTTATTTTTTGCCATTAATCATTTTGTTAGAGTTTGGTGCGTAGGCAAAAACTGGCTCTGAGGCTAATTGATAAGAACAGAACAAAAGATACAAGAATAGTCGAGAAGGAAAGAGAGATTGAGAGCGGGAATAAAGAATCAAAATTTGTTATTCGTCTCCATAGCGCTAAGTAACAATCGAACAACTTAGTTTTATACCATTTCACTACTAAACGTCATCGTTTGGAGGAACACGCTCTTCGGTTAAAAAACAGAATACAACACTTCAAAGTGGAAAACACGATTCACATCCAAAATTAGAAATACAACTCTAGAGATGGAAATATGACTTGGCAACTCATGTTATTAGCTTGTAATGTGATGAATCGAGCAAAACTCCTTTGGTTGTTCGTCCACAATGGCACTCCACTTTTATGAGTTGAAGGTACTAGAGTTCTTCGAAACTAATTTGGAGATTTTTGCATGTTGACAAGGATGTTATAAAGGGAAACCAACTTCCCTCCATTTAGGCCGTACTTGTTCATGCCACGTAGGATCCACATATGAAAATCATGTCTGGCGTGTTAAAAAAGTTGGAATCCTCTTTTAATTTGTTGATGTCATGTGTTATACATGGGTTATTCCGGTGAAAACCAATGTTCCCATAATTTTTATCCTTAAAATGATAAAGTTTAAATAGGGTAGTTTTGCGAAAAAGAAAAATATATACAACAAGACCAATTATTGTGAAAGCCTGATAATTGGAAGAGCAGTTTCACAATTTTCCATCTTCAATTAATTCAAAGAGTTAACCACGTGAGACTTGTCCAATCGATACTTATCCAATTAATCAGTTGAACCCTTTTATTAGGGAAAAAAATATTTACTAGGATATCATGGTTGTCATTTTCTGTATCCATACATGAACAATATTCAAAGTGCAGTCTTCTCTTGATACTTTCTATCTATAGACCAATTCTCAAAACTAACAGTAATGATTGGATGATATATGCCACTCTTCCATACAAAATTTGCATATGATAGTTAAGAAAAACAAACCTAATAGCTACACAAAAGTGCATGTCACTCCAAAGCAAGGAATCTGATCGGTCCAATTTCTTCTCCGGAATTGATGAAATCTTTAGATGATGAAAACTAGCTTGCAACAAACTAAACAAGGTTATAGAATCTTTGGGTTGTCTTAGGAAGACTCCTCCAAAGTTCAAGTCAGTTATTATCGGAGAAAAAAATTCAAAGCATATATGTAATTTAGAGTAATTAATTGAACTTACAATCGTGATGGAGGGAAAGTTATACCCGGTTGATGAATCACATAGGTATTGTATGATAAAGTGGGACGCTTGCACCGTAGTAGGTCTCGTGGATCATAAATAATGGAATGAGCTGCTCAATAATGGCTTGGACCTCATGGGCCAATTGGAAGTATTTGGGTCCAATAGTGAATAATTGTTGAGAATAGAAATGTAAACTGATTTCATATATGTGAATTGCATTTTACAGAGGAGTTTACACCTTATTTATAGAGAGGGAGTTGGGTGTGCATGTGTACAGCTGGGTGTGCGTGTGTATAGTTGTAACTAACAACTAACAAAATAACTAACTCTAACAGTGATGTAACTAACTTTGAACCTAATTACAAACTCTGGTTTATCAATATCACAATATACCCCAGCTCAATGAATGTCTAGTTTGATATCTTTTGGAGAAGCAAGAGTCAATTTAGAACACAACATCTGGAACCTAGAAGCATAGGGATTTAGTGAACATGTCTGCAATTTGTTCTTCAGAGGGTACAAATCGAACATCGATAGTCTTGGCAAGAACCTTTTCTCGAACGAAATGCACGTCTATTTTGATATGCTTAGTGCGAGCATGGAAAACAGGGTTGGAGGCCATGGGCTGCCGTGACTTTGATTATCACACCATATCAATGAAGGAGACTCCACTATCAATCCTAATTCCTAAAGTAAAGTCTGAAGCCACACAAGCTCTATTGTAGTGTCAGCAAGTGAGCGATACTCACTTTCAGTACTACTCCGGGAGACAACGGTTTGTTTCTTAGAACTCCAACTGAGAAGGTTTGGACCAAAATAAATGCAATGCCACACATTAGACCTCCTATCATTCGTCTTTCGCCCAATCAGATCGGAAAAAACTTCCAAAGAACATCATCGGAGTAGGGTAAAAAGCAATACCAATAGAGCTGGTGCCCCTAAGATACCTCAATAAATGTTTGCAAGCTTGCCAATGAAGAAGTGTAGGGGCATGAGAGAACTGGTTGAGCTTATTAACGACAAAGGAAATGTCAAGTCGAGTTAAAGTCAAATATTGCAAAGCTCCAACAACACTACGATAAAAAAAAGGCTTATCAATTTGGCACTATCAGCGAGAGAAAGCTTGTGAGTTGTCTTTGCTAGAGTGGAACAAGGCTTACAATCAACCATATTAGTCTTAGACAACAAATCCTCAATGTACTTAGTACGTGTAAGAACAAGACCACTTAGAGAGGACCTTGTAGCCTCCAAACCCCAAGTAAATCGACTTCTCCCATTATTTTTAAAGCAAACTTTTGACCCAAAAGCGAGATCACATGCATAACCTCAATGGAATCCTCCCCAGTCAATAGTATGTCATCAACATACACCAAAATGAATAACAGCTTACCAGCAATTTTTCTGAAAAAGAGGGAACTATCAGACACAGACTCTTGAAAGCCTAGTGAGACAAGGATGCCTTTGAGCTTATCAAACCATGCCCGATGGGCCTGTTTTAAACCATAGAGAGATTTATGAAGCTTGCAAACATAATACGGATGTAAGGAATCAGTAAAACCAGCAGGTTGTGCCATAAAAACTTGCTCATTCAAGTCACCATTTAGAAAGGCATTATTAATGTCAATTTGTTGAATGGACCAGTTGTGTGTAACAACAAGACAAAGAATGTGCCTGATAGTAATTGGTTTCACTCTACGGATTTTGAAAGTTTCAAAGAAATCAACCCCAGCAGTCTGTTCAAAACCTTGAGCTACAAGTCTACAGTTTTGAATTTATCCACACTTCCATCAGGCTTGTTTTAAATTTTAAAGACCCATTTATTGCTGATAACACTCATATATGGGGTAGGGAAACAAGAGACCGTGTATTATTACGCATCAATGCATCAAACTCAGCCTGCATAGCATCCTTCCACCTGGGATCTTTGAAAGCCTTAGTGACAGAGCAAGGCTCTAAGGCAGCAAAGGAAGAGAGAAAAAGCTTTGGGCTTGAGATGGCAAGTTTTGATCTTGTGACCATGGAATGAGTGGAAATATAAAAGTAGGAACAGAGATGGAGGAATAGCGAGGAAGAGGGAGGAGAAGGAGAAAGAGAGGAAGTGGCGGTGAGGATGGGGAAGAGGAGAGGGAACCTACGGTGGAAAGGAAGAAAGATCCACCATGAGGTTAATCCCAGGAGAAGGTGGAGGAGAAGAAACAAGAGGAAGAATAGGAAGAGAACCAAAGAAAATAGAAGAATGAGAGGGAGGAGGAGCTGACTTAGAAGGGCTGGAGAATAACTCATCATATGGAAATTCCTCTTCGTTAAATTCCACTATACTAGCAATATAAACCCTGCCAGCGGAATTGAGGCACTTATAGCCCTTATGTGTGAAACTATATCCAAGAAAAATACATTTGGAGAACCTGTACTGAAATTT
The DNA here is from genome assembly GCA_016081115.2 of Rehmannia glutinosa. NCBI lineage: Eukaryota > Viridiplantae > Streptophyta > Magnoliopsida > Lamiales > Orobanchaceae > Rehmannia > Rehmannia glutinosa. Next base: position 153,255 of record JABTTQ020000256.1, read on the forward strand.
ATGAGAGTTATATGGACGAAGGAATGGAAAACAACTACAACCAAACACCTTAAAGAAAGAATAATCATGAGGAAGATGAAAAAGTTGCTGAAAGGGAGAAGTGAAGTGGAGTGTGGTTGTAGGAAGCCTGTTAATGGTAAAAACAGCAGAGGAGAAGGCATCCCACCAAAACTTTAATGGAAGTTTGGCTTGAGCAAGAAATGACAGCCTCATCTCAACTATATGTAGATGTTTCTTTTCAGCCCTTCCATTTTGTTGATGGATATGAGGGCATGGATGTCTAAATTGGATACCTAGTTGAGATAGCAATGGAGTAAAAGAGCGAAACTCACCCCCCAATCAGTTTGGAGACACTTGATTTTGGCATTGAATTGTCTTTCAACAAAAGAGTTAAACTGAAGAAAAACATTATATACTTCAGACTTAAGTTTGAGAGGAAATATCCAAGTAAACCTGGTATAGTCATCTAGAAAATGAATATAATATATGTATCCTTCTCTAGATAACACATGTGAGGGGCCCCATAAATCAGAATGAATAAGCTGAAAGGGATGAGTGGATTTAGAGGGATGAGATGCATAGTGTTGTTGATGCAATTTACCTAATTTGCATGCATCACAAAACTGTAATTGACTGAGATTCAATTTAATATTCATAGAATGCATAACATGAGAAAGAACAGATGAGCATGGATGGCCAAGTTTTCGGTGCCACGAGTTACATCAGGTTTTCAAGTAGATGCAACGAAACATTACAAGAAGGTACTTGAGTTTTATTGAAACTAGCAATGGAATTTACTTAGACAAACTGGAAGACATGGAGGATCTTTGGAGCTAGCACGGGAGAAGACTTGAATTTGAGATGCTTGAGATGAGAAAGATCAAGTCGATACAATCCATCTTTAAGCGATCCTTCCGAGAATCTTGTGAGTGTGTTTGTCTTAGCTTGAGAAAAACAATTATGATAAAATTCAATTAGAACATCATTGTCTTTGGTGAATGATGCTTAACAAATTTTTGGTAATATGAGGAACAAGGAGAATGGAATTGAGTAACAAGGACTTAGAATGGTCCGAGGAAGAAAAAGAAGAGGATCCAATGTGTGAAATAGCAAGGTTAGAGTTATTACCTACTATAAGCTTCTCAGGTCCCTGGTAGTTAAGTTGTTGTGAGGCTAAGGTTGTCCATATCGGCGGTAATATGATTCGTGACTCCACTATCAAAATACCAAGAAGGATCCATGTTTGAAGAGGTTGAACCACTAGTAGTGAAGAAGGCCTGTGGAGAGTTAGAGGTGTGAGAAGTAGCTTGAGCACCAGTAAAACTAATATCAAACCTTTTGTAACACTTGATTGCTAGATGATTTGGCTTTCCACATAATTGACAAACAGGCCTAGTATTGTTGTATCGTTGGAAACGACCTCCGCGGCCACGACCTCTAGAAAATCGACCTCTGCCTCGAGAATGCTCATAATGCGTAACAAGATGTGTAGAAGGAGGTTACAAAACAGAGGATTGCATAGCTGCATGGGTACCAATAGCAACTTGATTTTGCAAACGCATTTCATTTGTTTGAAGAATAAACTGAGCCTCTTGTAATGAAACAGGATCAACTCGAGTAGTTAGGTTAACAATCACAGATTCATAGTCATGGCCCAAGCCCCCAAGGATGTACAATACTAACTCATCATCAGTAATAGCCTGACCAATCGATCCTAAATCATCAGCTACAGGCTTCATTTTTATTATAAACTCATCAATTGTAAGATCACCTTTCTTCATAGTCTGAAGAGACAAATGAAGTTGCATTGCGCGAGCATTGGATTGTGTAACAAACAATTTCTCAAACACATGACCTAGCATTGATTCACCAATGGAGGATAAGAGCCAACTAAGCAAAAACTGATCACGTCGTAGCCAGATTTGATACTCAGGATTCGAAACCAATTCGAAAGTACTAGCACCAGAAACAGGAAGAAATTCTGGTGGAGAACGGATTGTGCCATAGAGATATCCTTCTAAACCATGAGCTCGGATGTAGATAGTACCTGAGCTTTCCAAAAATGATAGTTCCCCCCGATCAAGATGAACACTGATCAGAATGAAGTGCGGAGTTGATCCAATAATCGAAATTGGAGAAGAATCCATGAAAATCGGTTGTGTAACCAGCACCGGAAAAAAAAAACTTAGTTGAGCAGTCAACTGGCTCTGGATACCATGTTGAGAATAGAAATGTAATCTGATTTCATATAGAGAGAGGGCTGGGTATGCATGTGTACAACTGGGTGTGCGTGTGTACAATTATAACTAACAACTAACAGAATAACTAACTCTAACAGTGATGTAACTAACTTTGAACCTAACTACAAACTCTGGTTTATCAATATCAGAATAATAATCGTGGGTGAATAATGACAAAATTAGATTAAAAAATATAATTACGATTTTATCCAACTATAGAAAAAAGTAGTTTTAACATCATCGTCTTCATTCAGCATTAATGGTATCAACTTTTTCTTTTGTCGATCCAGAGTATCCCAACACCAGCCGGGGGCACATACCTCACACTTTCTTCGGACTATGGGACATTCATCCTTCCCAGAGATGGTCTTAATCTCTATGGGAGAAGGGACAAACTCAACCCCAACACTTTGCGTTAGTCAGGAATTAAACCTAGGACCTTAGGATTGCAATTGAAACTCCTCACCACCAGGTCAATCACCGGAGTTGTATCAACTTGTTTTTAGTCAGACCCATATTTGGAGGAAAAAATAACTACAAAATAATAGTTTTGAGTATCATGGTACTGAGTCAAATAAATATTGGTAAATTCTTTATTGGTTTAATTGCAATTTTGGTTCGTAAGTATAATGGGGCATACTTAGTCTTGTAAGTATTATGTGTAGTAATTTTGGTCCCATAAGTATAAAGAGGTGGCATATTCGGTTCTATATAAGGATGATCACAGTGCAGTTTGAGCGGGTTTTCAATATTTTCAAACCAAATTGTTAAGTGCGGTTCAACCACAAATTTAATTTTAAGTCGCAGATTTTTATAAACAAACATGCATTTTTAGGCGGTTTTAACATATAATACATGAATATTATATGGAGCAATCAAAATGATAAAAAACAAACTTATCAATTCGATAACTAAAAAATTAAGGATATGTTGTTGCCTAAATTTAATGTTTACGAGGGATTGTTTACAATCACACAAAAAAATATCTCTCATATTTTGGTTTAAAAACACTTTTTAGTGTTTGCAAGAGTCAAATTCTACTTTTGATTCTACTTCATTTAATTAGAATCTAAAAGCATGGAGCGGGTGCTTTATATTTACATTTGTGTATCTGGTTTGTCTTTTACAAACACATTTGTATTTTTACAACTTTTTCACCAAACTCTCGATTTTTGATTCTCAACTTTTGATTTTAATTTGAATCTCTACGAACTTTTAATGACCAACCGCAACTACTTTACGCTACAATAAATTATTTTTTTCTAAAAGTCAGAAGTTTTAACAAACACTCCCATAACTTCAATATTTCAATCTCCATGTTCATAAATTTCGTAGTATAAATCCATTATACAATTTATATCAATAACAAGAAATGAAGGCAGGAAACCTATCGACCTAGGGTTTTTCTTTACTTTTGATGTATTAAACTATTAAGTAAATTGATTAATATACTCACAATAAACCAGTGAAAATAATTAAATATGGCAATACATAATTATACACAAATATCTATAGATTGAGATAATATGCTAATACATATAGTATATATATATATATATATATATATATATATATGTATGTGTGTGTGTAGTATTCTACTTATGGTGCGATCAGTGCGGCTTGAGACTTCAAATTGTAATCGCACCATCTTACGTGGTGCAGTCTAGTTTAAAAATATTAATCGCAGTGTTTCCAATAAATAAGCAATTGTTGTGTGGTGCGGTTTGATTCGATTGATTTTAACAGTTTTCGGTTCTTGTTGATAAGCCCTAGTTCTATATGTATAACCTATGTAGCAAATTTGGTCCACTAAATTTTGATTTTTGTGTAATTTTGGTCCCGAAAAGTTGAAATATTTGAAGGACCCTTTCGTGACTAAAATTGCGCAAAAATAGAACTAATCGGACCAATTTGCACAAAAATAAAAAATAGGGGACTGAAAGTACTACATTAGATATTTACACGACCAATTATGTTACCCCGTTAAGTTTACAGGACAAAAATTGTGCAATAATCAATATGTATGAGACCAAAATTGATGTATTAGATTTTCACAGGATCAAATATGACACGCCTTTATACTTACATGACTAAAATCGCAATTAAGCCATTCTTCATAACTAGAAAGTCATCATAACAATTTCCGAACCGACTGATTAAATCAACAACTATTATCATAGAAAGCTATAACAAATAGTAATTAAACAAACAAACAAAAAAACCTAATAATACAATTAATTCTCTCTTCTTTAGGATATAAATTATTTTTTTACGTTTACATCATTAATCCTTGGAACACAACTAGAACTCCTCATTAATAAAACCTTCTTCCCAATAGGATAAATTAATCCTTCTCTTCTCACCATTTTTCTTGGCAATATCCCTCATTGCCCATGTCAATGATAGCTTAGGATTAACCCTATTAATATTGAAATCTCGAACAAAATTCGTATGAGTTATCATGGCTTCTTCAATAGCTATCGGGTCGTGGTTTAGCCTTTCTTTTACGGCTTCCGAACAAAGCCCACAAACCCATTTACCCGAATATGAATTTCGGATCCTTGAAATGTATTCTTTGGTGCAATCTTCTTTGAGGCCACAACATTCGCATTCGGCTTGTAAGATAGTTTCATGATCCATTTCAAGAATGGTTTCCAAATCTTTGCTTATTTCGTTTGTTACATCGAGACTACCTTTCGTAGTGGTCGATGATCGACCTTCCACACATACATGAGAACAATAAAACAAATTATTTGGAGACAATAGAAAAATTGAAATAAAATTAACCATTTAGCCAATAATTGTGTAAACTTCATATCTATTAAAAATTGGCATGTTTGGTCCACTAAGTATTCTATGTAGTAATTTTGATTTCGCAAATTTTTATTTTTTTTTTTGCAATTTTGGTCCAATAAGTTCTAAGTTTGTGCAATTTTGATCCTCAAATAATGAAATGTGACTTACCCATGTGAGATCAAAATTGCATAAGAATAAAACATATGAGACTCAAATTCCACAAAAATAAAATTTCCGAGACCTAAATTGCTACATAGCATACTTGCAAGACCAAATGTGTCATCCCTTTGAATTTAGGACCAAAATTACTACATAATACACTAACAAGACCAAATTTGCCACCCCTTATACTTAGAAAACGAAAATTGCAATTAAGCCCACAAAATGCAACAGTACAATAATATATATACGTGTTTCTAACTTATGAAATGCTATAATAAGATACTCTGCATGCAGTTAAAAGGGTGTTTAGCTAAGCTTATTTAAAAGATCTTATAAGCTCCTAAGACATTTTTAAGGGCTTATAAGATGTTAGATTCTATTTTAAAATAAGTTGTTGGATTTTTTTGGATAAAATAAAATTGTAGAATTTATAAGATATTAGTAATAGAGCTGTCAAATGGGCGGACCAGGCCTCCCCGTCGAGCCAAAAAAAAATCGAGTCGGGTCAGGTCAGAATTTTGTTAGGACGAGATTTTTGAGGCCCAAGCTCATGAAGTTACACATAAAAAGTCGGGTCGTACTCATTTTGACACCTAGTTAGTAATGACAATTTTGTACGTAATTAAAATGGTCAAAATCAAATAGATTGTTAAAATAATATCTTATTTTGAAAATAAGTCAGTACCCCAACTTTTTTAAACACAACTATAAGCTCCTGATCTTATTTTGGGAGATCTTTTTGTGAAAAAAATCAAACACTTTTGGAGAGTTTATAAGTTTTCAAACATCATATAATTAAGATGTTTTAAAGAGCTTATAAACTCAGTCAAACAACCTCTAAGCACATCTCTAATAGTCAACCAAACAAAAATCTCATACACAACTTTCTATGTAATACATCACTGCTACGTAAAAAATAAAACACATACATTTTATAAATCTTTTTCACAATCCATAAAACTAAACCACCGCTTTTATCAACTCACAATTATTAATTATATATGTTTATTCCTAAACCTAGTTACAACGTGGTTGATAGATATCAACCACTTTTTTCCATACCAGCATCAATTGAGTCACTCACGATGGAATGGGTTTAAATGAACCAAGTTTTTGCATAAAAAACCACAACATAAACCGAGCATCATAAATGCTCTAAGTATTTAACATACACACATATATGTATATATATATATATATATATTGTGTCTAAGTGTTTCGTTTTCTATAAATAGGACATTTGACACAATTATTGATTTGGCCTTGCTTGTGTAAAGAGACTATATATATAGGAGAATTAAAGAGGACTAGCTTAAATAACATGCATGAAATATTCTAGCCAAAGATAGATTTATAATATATCCATGATCAATTGAAGCTTAATTGCATATTAATTTGCATACCATGATCATTGGAAGGACATTGGATTCGTCTTCATCATTTGGTTTAGCTGTCATCTCTTTTAATTTTGCTGGAGAATATTAATATAAACTCTAGTACTGCAATATGTGTATATATATAGCGTGCGGTTGTGTGATCATGACGGCGGATTGGAGAATTTGGGATAGCCCAAAGGGCTTTATCTTGACAGAAGAAACATGAGATATATATATCTCACAAATTGCTTTAATTAATTCGTAGTTAAGTTCCTTTTGTATGCCAAGAAAAAGAGCACCCTTTACAGGTGAAAGTCTATGTATTTGAATAGGTAAGAGTCGCTTTCTTGTCAGTGCCATAAATGATCAAATTGCAAATATAGGCCTTTTTATGTTGCAATTAATTTACATATATGCAGTAGATATTATTTACAGTAGCTATATATGAAGTAATGGTACATAATGGACCACCAAAATCAATGAATATTGTGGTCAAGATTGATTTAATTTTAGTATTGCTAAGACTATTTGCACTGGCAATTTGGGCTAATTAAATACAATTGGATTGGGATGAGGATATTCATGTGACTCAATGAAGTTCATCATGGACCTGATTATCAAATAGGAAACCCTACTTGATCAGAACATATTAGTGTACAGGTTTTTTTCTGGGAAGGTAATTCGTGCTTGTTCAGATCAGCTTGAAAATGTCCCACTTGACAACTAGTTGGTTAGATATACACAAAGACGGAGGCAGCTATTTTTTTTTTTACAATTTATTATTTATTTTTAAAAGTTGTATGTATATATATATATATATATATTTATGGATGAGATCTCGTATGTATAAAAGCCTTGTTGGGTAAAATATATAGTGAAAGGTTTTCATTTTGAAAATGGCAAAGTGTATAATCTAAGTCGAGGCCTCGAATTGGATTCGTTTCCGCAAGACGAAAAACGCCCGTATACTCGAGTGCTTACTTTGGTTCGCGCCGTCTCTAAGATACAACGACTTTTCGTTCGTTTAGCGACAAAGACTAGCAAAACGGAATCACAAAGAAACAAGCGAAGTGTTTGAGACTTTCAAGCTACAAAGGAAGGAAATGAGACAATATGTAAAACGCAATGCTCGATTTTCGAACTGGTTATTTCGCTTTCGTATTCAAACAAAGCAGGGTCAAATAATATAGGCCCGAGGTGCCCGTATGGAAAGATCGCGTCTTTTTTCTCGAAAAGACACATTTGTGACCGAACAGCACGCTTTTTGCACAGGGGAACGACCAGGACGACGGGTCGTGGCGCCGCCTGCGTGCCGGTGCAAAAAGTTCAAGCACTTAGATGACCCAGACGCACGGTCGTGCGCCGCCATGCGTGCATGCGCAAAACTTTGGCGGGATGCACGACCCGACCGCACGGGTCGTGCGCCCTCCCATGCTTGGGTCCGAACGTTCCCAGGTTGAATTCATTTAATTAATTTACAAAAAATTAATTAAATCAATTTTAATTAATTACAAAAATTAATTAAACATTTATTTTAAAGGTTTTTGGTCCAAAAGAATAAGGGCCTTGAAGCCCAAGCCCAAGCCCACGACTCGGGTCCGGCCGAGCCGGCCGGGTGGAGGCGCGCGCGCGTGTGTGCTTTGAACCAAACCCACAAGCATGTAGGTCCTCACCCCTTTGAAAACTTGGGTGCCCCTGGCCCAAACCCATATGTCCAACTTGGGATATATTAAGTGTGAAAACTTATCCTTATTTTCCTATGTGGGATGGATCATCTCTCCTTCCCCACATTTTCCATTTTCCATACCATTTATTTCTATTAAGTGGCTAACTTCTAAAGCATTAATTTTCTCATTCACCCGGAATCGGTTTGAGAAATTCCAAATGCTATTCTCATCTGCTTTCTGTTAGTAGAATTTTTACAAATAATTTAATTCCATTTTTCACTAATGAAAACCACTTAATTATTTGGTCAAAATCGTGTCAACACCCCATTTATCAAAGACCAAATTCCAACAATCCCCCACATGAATGAAATTAATGCATGCGTGTATGCAGATTCACTTGAAAGTCTTGGCGAATCGTTATTGCATCGGGATAGGTAGCTTGTGGCTTTGAACCTTCCTTAGTAAAATACTATCGGATTTACTAGTCAGCTTAGTGATGTCTTGAACTACTCGATTGTTCGTGTAAACCAAGACAACAAGATTTACACAATAACAACTCTAACACTTGTTATTCTCACGTTGTGTCCATTTCGCCTCCGGACCATATCTTAGATTCATAAGTGTTTCTTTTGAAGCGCCATTACTTCTCACTTATATAGGTGATCTCCTATTGAAGAGTATCTGCCATACTCCACCTTTCGGTATAGGAATCATTAAAAGTCTTAAACTTAACCTCACCAGATTCATCGGTTTACATTCACTGGATGTATTGAGAATGAGCTAACATATTTTCCAAGTGTTCAAATTGAACATTCATAACTTAGTTGTCCCATTGAACCAAGGTCTTGGGATCTCCAATTCACAAGGTTGGGTTACCGCTATGAACATTCTTTAAGTTGTGGATTTTAAACTCATTCCCTTAACAGTTTATACAATTGATCTCGATTTATGCCTTTCATAAGTGAATCCGCAAGGTTTTCCTTTGACTTCACGTAGTCAACCGAAATAACCCTATTCGAAATCAACTATCTAATGGTATTGTGTCTTCGACGTATATGTCTAGACTTACCATTATACATACGCTTTGTGCCCTTCCGATTCGGCCGATTGACTATCACACAGTGTATCATAATAGCAGTGCACGGGCTTATTCCACAAGGAATATCTTCTAGGAAGTTTCTAAGCCATTTCGCTTCTTCTCCAACTTTATCCAAAGAATTAAACTCGGATTCCATAGTGGATCGAGCTATGCACGTTTGCTTAGAAGACTTCCACGACACCGCTCCTCCACCTATTGTGAAAACAAATCCACTTGTGGACTTGGAGTCGTTTGTGTATCGATATCCATTGGCATCACAAGATCCTTCTAATATCTTGTTGGATATCTCGTATAAAGTATTCCATAGTTCATGGTATACTTTAAATATCTAAGTACCCTTGTCACGGCTTTCGGTGATCGCATCGGGTTACTTGTGAACCTACTTAGTTTACTCCTTTGAATATGCAATGTCCGGACATGTACAATTCGTTAAGTACATCGGGACCGCCAATTACCCTTGCATATTCCACCGAGAAACGGTTCGCCTACCAAGTGTAGACTTATATCAGTGTCTTAGCAGAGGACTATCAAAAGCATTAAACCTTCTAAGTATGCTTTCGACATAACGGGACTGTGACAAGACAATTCCATCTCAAGTCCTAGAGATTTGAATCCATAATATAACATTAGATAATCCCATATCCTTCATGTCAAAGTTCTTCTTCAACATGTTCTTAGTATTCATGATTAAATCATGACTACTACCCATGATCAATATATCATCCACATAAAGGCATACAATGACATAATCATTTATTGTACATTTAATGTATACACACTTGTCACATTCGTTGATCTTGAAACCGTTTGACTTCATAGTCGAGTCAAACTTTTCATGTCATTGATTAGGTGCTTGTTTTAGTCCATAAAGTGACTTAACAAGTTTACACACCTTTCGCTCTTATTTGGGTGCAACGTACCCCTCGGGTTGTTCCATATAGATCTCTCTTTAAGCTCACCATTCAAGAAAGCGCGAGTCTTAACGTCTATTTGATGTATCTTAAGGTTATGCAAAGTCGCAATAGCAATGAGAACACGAATGGACGTAATCCTTGTGACATGAGAATATGTATCAAAGAAGTCATATCCCTCCTTTTGTCTAAACCCTTTAGCTACCAAACGAGCTTTATACTTGTCAATAGATCCATCTCGCTTTATATTTCCTTTTAAGGATCCACTTGCATCCCAAAGGTTTGCAATCCAGTGGAAGATCAACCAACTCCCAAGTATGATTCTCGCATGATGGAATCTATCTCATTATTGATAGTTTCTTTCCGAGAGGAGCTTCGGACTAGACAATGCTTCTTGAATAGTTCGGGGTTCATTTTCTAACATATAAGTTAGAAAATCGTGACCAAAAGAATTAGCTACTTTTGTCCTTTTATCTGCGTCTTGGTTCCTCTTCGTCATCAATTTGAGGTAACCTTGCAGTTTCATAAGTTCGTTTACTCGAACTTTCTTCTTTCCGTTCTTTGTTCGGAAAAATATTCTCGAAGAATACAACATTCTTTGATTCAATGATCATACCTTCATTTATATCAGAATTGCCGACTTGTGCACTAAAAAGCGATATGCACTACTATTATTAGCATATCCAATGAAAGCACAATCGATCGTCTTTGGACCGATTATAACTTATTTCGGCTTAGGTACTTCGACTTTAGCCAAACACCCCACACTTTGAGGTATTTATATGACGGTTTACGCCCCTTCCATAACTCATATGGAGTTTCGTTTTTACCTTTGTGTGGGATCTTATTAAGAATGTAGTTTGCAGAAAGTATGGCTTCCCCACAAGTTTTGGGGTAAGCGTTTTAACTTATCAACATCACATTCATCATCCCCTTAAGAGTACGATTTTTGCGTTCGCAACTCTATTTGATTGAGGTGAGTAAGGTGCAGTCATTTGATGAATTATACCCGCTTCCGAGCAAAATTCCTCAAACGGAGCAACATACTCTTCACTTCTATCACTTGAATCATCTTAATTTTCATATTAAGCTGATTTTCAACTTCATTCTTATAAGTTTTTAAAGCTACTAAAGCTTCATCTTTGCTTTTCAAAAGATACACATAACAATATCTTGTGCAATCGTCTATAAACGTTATGAAGTACTTTTTTCCCACCTCGAGTTTGCACAATTTTTAAATCACACACATTTGTATAAATTAACTCGAGTGGTTTGGTACTTCTCGTTACCGAATGAAATGGTGCTTTGCCAATTTTGCTTCAACACAAATTTCACATTTGTCTTGTGAATCGGTTTTAAACGTAGGTATTAATTCCCATTCACTAACCTTTTAATTGTGTTGAAGTTTACGTGTCCTAATCTATCATGCCATAAATTAGAACAATCCAACAAGTAAAATGTATAACGTTTTATTCTTCGCCTCTTGGCGGAAAACAGACATTACGAGACATTTTAAACAGGCCCTTATCAAGGTAACCTTTACATAAAACCAGACCATTCTTGGTCATTACAAACTTGTCGGACTCAAACACTAGTCTAAACCCGGCCTTACTTAGCGAAGGACGGAAACCAAATTCTTGCGGATGTCCGGGACATGCAAAGACATCTACAAGCGTAAGCTCCTTTTCGGAAGTCATCTTGAGCAAAGACCTTTCCAAGCCCAACGATGTTGGAAGTCGAAGAGTTCTCCGTGGGATGCCTTCCTTCCATTAATCGGAGTGTAGGAGGAGAACATCTACTTGTTGGCACAAATGTGACGAGTAGCCCTTAGTATCTATCCACCACTCCCTTGGGTTATCCACCATATGGCTTCAAACACAACAGAGAGATTGAGCTCCGACAGGTCGATTGGAACCGACTTGTCCTCCGTCATATGGCTTGTTGGTTGCCACCTTGATTGCCCTTTTTGGGTGTCGGCAATCCTTCGCCATGTGGTTCGGTTTGCCACAATTGTAGCAAATCCCCTTGAACTTTTGGCCTTTCCTTTTCCTTCCCTGAGTGCTTTCGTTTCTTGTTAGTGCTTGATTCAACAAGATTGGCCTTAGCCTCCATTCCGGACTTACAGGATTTCAAATTTGATTTTGGTTGTCTTCTTCTATGCGGCCGAACAATCAGATCCTCAATGCCCATCTCTTTGCACTTGTGCTTGAGGTAATTTTGAAGTCCTTCCACAATGGCGGTAATTTTCGATTATTGCAGCCACTTGGAAGGATTCCTTCAAAATCATCCCTTGCACACCAAGTCGTGAAGTATAATTTGAATATCTCGAACTTGGTTGATCACCGTCTTGGTGTCAACCATCTTGTACTGTCAAGGAATTTGTCGACAATAAATTTCTTTGTGCCGGCATCTTCCATCTTGTATTGATTCTCAAAGGAATCCCACAGTTCCTTGGGACGTCTTGAACGTGATATAGGCGTTGTAGAGAGTGTCGTATAGCCTGTTCAACACGTAGTTGCGACATAGAAAATCGATGTTATGCCAAGCATCCACGATTCTCCGGTTATTGTCAACTTCGTCATCGCTATGGAAGGAGGAGGGTCGTCCTTCGTAAAAACGTGACAACCCCAAATTCGTCAAATAAAACAACATCTTTTGTTGTCAATGTTTGAAGTCGGCGCCGAAAAACTTGGGCGGCTTTTCGCCATGAGCGAGAGCAAAGAACCATTGGTGTGAAAAAATCGAACTTGATGCCATCGTCTTTACTTGAAAGCGAGGTTTTCGCCTTGCGATTGTTGGGTAAATATATAGTGAAAGGTTTCTCTTTTCGGAAAATGGCAAAGTGTATAGTCTAAGTCGAGGCCTGAATTGGATTCGATCTCCGCAAGACTAAAAACGCCCCATATATCGAGTGCTTAAAGTTCCGGCGCTCGTCTCTAAGATGCAACGACTTTTTGTTCCGTTTAGCAAAGATCGACAAAACGGAATCCCAAATGAACAAGCGAAGTGTTTGAGACTTTCAAGCTACAAAGAAAGGGAATGAGACAATATGCAAAATGCAATGCTCGATTTTGATTATGTGATTATTTCGTTTTCGTATTCAAACAAGAGGGTCGAATAATATAGGCCCGAGGTGCCTCGTATGGAAAGATCACGTCTTTTTGCTCGAAAAGACACATTTGCAAAGTGAACATACACACTGCAGTGGAGTACGACTGCACGCAGGGGCCGTGCGCCGCCATGCGCCGTTGGTGTGGAAAATTTCAACACCTAAAGATGACCCAGCACGCACGGTCGTGCGCCTACCCGTGCATGCAGTGCAAAACTCGGGAGCCATCGTCCTCCCGTGCTTGGGTCCGAACGTTCCCAGGTTGAATTCATTTAATTAAGTTACAAAAATTAATTAAATCAATTTTTAATTAATTATAAAAATTAATTAAATATTTATTTTAAAGGTTTTTGGTCCAAAAAGAATAAGGGCCTTGAAGCCCAAGCCCAGACCACGACCCACAACCTGGACCGGACCCAGCCGATCCGAGTCGAGCCGGCCGGGCGGCGGTGATGCCGTGTGTGCTTTGAACCAAACTCACAAGCATGTAGGTCCTCACCCCTTTAAAAACTTGGGTGCCCCCAAGGGGCCCAAACCAATATGTCCAACTTGAGATATATTAAGTGTGCAAACTTATCCTCATTTTCCTATGTGGGATGGAGCATCTCTCATTCCTCACATTTTCCATTTTCCATACCATTTATTTGTATTAAGTGGCTAACTTTTAGCATTAATTTCTCATTCACCGGAATCGGTTTTGAGAAATTACAAATGCTATTCTCATATACTCTATTAGTAGAATTTTTACAAATAATTTAATTTCATTTTTCACTAATGGAAACCACTTAATTATTTGGTCAAAATCGGGTCAACACCCTATTTATCAAAGACCAAATTCAACAAGCCTCTTACCGTAGTAAGGCAGTTTAGATTGATCAGATCTATCCACTCCTTTTATTCAATGGTCCAAATGCCTATTAAAATTACATAATTTACTATTTAATTAAATGGGAAAATAACAACCTCTGCCATAGTCATGCCCCCCTACAAGTCGAGGAGTGATGAACATCACATTTCCATAACCGAAATCACGTAATCACACCAAAATCGTCTTCCTTTTTAATTAGATTCACTTTTATACTTTTCAAAAACTCAAGACATTACAATCTATAAGTTTTCAATCGTGAATTGTTGTGTACAATTACATTATTCAACATGCTACTAACTATATGTCAAATTGCTATTAATCGTGCAATATTTCATCACTATCTATGCACCAAATATTTTGTCTTTACATTTGTGTATTTTTATTCAAGATAATGGTGCACGTATGTTGTGTTTTTGGTACACGGATAGTAATAAAATGATATACAATTAGTTATAACGAATCAAGAGGGTGTTCATCGAATCGAATTCGAGTTTTTCGACTTCCTCGAATCGAATTAATCGAATGGAATTTTTAAAACCTCAATTCGAATTCGATTCTAATTCGATTAAATTCGAATCGAGTTTAGTCGATTGGATTTGTCGATTTTTGAATCGAATCCGAGTCAATCCAAAAATCCAAATGTGTCAATAAAATGGGCGCGGTTGTATTTGAGACCCATAATTTTCAGATCCAAAATCCATATTTTTCAAGCAAAATTTTAATTTTTTTTAACAAAAGAATTCTATAATGAAATAAAAACATAAGCAAACCATATAAATTATCACAACTATATTGTTACTTTATTACGAAAACTAAAGACTAAAATACTTTTAAGGTGAAATCTATTAAAATACTTTTATGGCTAAAATCTATTAAAATCAAAAGCATATTTTTTTTTTGAAATAAAAATATATTGATCTTTAGGTTTAAACACATCATATGACAATTCAAAACTCACAATAATGCTTGAGACTTTGAAATGTTATAATTCTACTACCACAACTTTACTATAATAGTAATGTGAAATTAAATGTTATGTATACACCAACTAATTATATTGTTTATATTTGCATATGTAATTATATATGTACAATGTTTAAAATATATAATATATAAATTAAATTCGAATTATAATTAAGTTGAATCATTTCACAGATCCGAATTGAAATATGAATACGAATCGATATTCGAATCGAATTTACTCGAATTTCACTTGAATTAGGATTTTCGAATAAAATTCAAAAACAAAATCCCCATTCGTTATTCGATTCGAATATTCATATTTGAAATTCGAGTTGATTCAAAATTCGATTCGAAATTTAAAAATCCTAATTCGAAATTGAGATTCGAATTCGATTTGAATCGAATCTCGAATTGATTCGAAAAATGAACACCCTACGAATCAACATTATATTACGAATATGCACTACAATGCCATTAAAATCGTGCATTTTAAAATGCATTGTGGTGATCGGAAAAATCCACCATACTTGAGCACTAATGATGCACCAAATAATTACTAAATATGCACTACAACATTCATTACACTTGCATATAAAAAATGCATTGCGGAAAGCATATATACATCAACATGGTACTAACTATGTGCCAAAATGCTATTATTTGTGCACTATTTCATCACAAACTATGCACCCCAAAAACCAGTTGTGAAAAATAACATAATTTGCATCAATAGAATAATAAATATGGACTTAAATGTTATTATATGTGCATTAGTGTTAAAAGACAAATTTCATGATTGAACTATATACATACATTCAAATTGTAGCATTAACAGTTAAAATTACATCACCATTCAAAAACAAACTACACTAAAAACAACATTGAACATACCCTTAAAAAAATTCAGTTTTCAATTACAAAAGAACATCCCGAGAGAAAGAGAGTACAAGAGAGATAAAATGGGCGAGAATAGCAGTTGAGAGGTTTCGAAAATGGAGAGAGACAGATTAGTGAAAGCGGGAATAAAATCATAAATCAAATCCCTTGAAAACCGCTTGAGATGACAGATTACCAAAAAATCGATCAATATAATAGACAAGTTTGCCCTTAATGGGCGAAAATAAATTTAAAAAAATCGAAAAAAATCGAACCATAGGATTGGATAAATTAATGGATAGGATTAGTCCACATGCGCTTTGCAAGAAGCCCCCGCCACATTTGATCCTACGAATATATATATATATATATATATATATATAGTTAGGGATGGGATCTCGTGTGCGTCTCTTACCATGTGGCGGTGTGGATTGATCCCATCTATCCACACGTTTTATTCAATGGTCCCAGATTGCTATTAAAAATAACCGATTTATCAATTAACTAATAGGTGGAAAGGGCATAATAGTAACTTGCAAACCGTCATAAATCACGCCCATACAATCAAGGGATTGATTAATATCATGTTTCCATAATCGAAATTGTGCACCATTTTGATAGATGAATTGTACACCATTTAATAATTGTACACCATTTATATCTAGCGATGCATCATTGTATAACTAATTGTACATCATCTAAAGGAACTATAAAGACAAAATGGTGTAACCATCTTCCCATTTAATAACTTAATTGTGCACCATTTTATATTTAATAGTGCATCGGTGTATAACTAATTGTACATCATCTAAAAACCTTATAAAGACAAAATGGTGTAACCACCTTCTCATGACGCCCTACAATCATGGTTGTGATAAAGATCAAGTTTTCATAACTAAATTATGCATCATTTTAATAGTTGATTTGTGCACCATTTAATAATCGATTGTGTATCATTTTATATCTAACGATTGCATCATTGTATAACTAATTGTACATCATTGTGAGTAAAACACAATTGAATGAAAAGCAGAACAATCGTAAAATCAAATCCTATAAAAATCGATGGGATTGAATGGTGTACAATTGACTATTAAAATGGTGCACAATTCGATTGTGGAAACGTGATATTAATCAATCCCTTGATTGTAGGGCATGATTTATGACATTTTGCTAGTTACTATTATGTCATTTCCACCTATTAATTAATTGATAAATCATTTATTTTAAATAGCAATGGACCATTGAATAAAATGTGTAGATGGATTGGATTAATCCACACCGCCACATAGTAAGCCCCCGCCACATTTGATCCCAACCCTATATATATATATATATATATATATATATAATTGAATTTATTTGTACTCCTTGTAAAAAATCAAGGATCCATTCCTAGGTATAGTGATGTATACTAAATATGAGAGTCACTACAAGAAAAATGATGAACAACAACACCCAAAAGACAACGGATTTTAGCTAAATCATTGTCCTTATCAGTATTCACAACAGATTTTCATTCAACCGTTGTAAATGAGCGGATTTTTTATTAACGACAACGATTCACTTGATCCTAAGACAATACTTTCTTGAAGCGTTGTCTATTAGCGGTCTTTTTAGTTTTTGACAACAGTTTTCTCGGGTCTTCGACTATGTTTTTGTAATCCATTGTCGATTAGCGCCTAAACTTTTTCAAAAGATAATATTTATACATCACCCCCAGGCGGACGCGACGATGATCCACAACTTTAATACAAATAAACCAGTGATCTGAGCGAATATCAATGAAAACCCAAAGAAACAGAGTCAAATAGCAATGGAAATAAAATAACATAGGTACAAATTACAACTTACAATCCCACAATTATCCGAATTACATCCCCAAAAATCAACTAAAGATAACAACTTAATAGTCAAAGGGTCCTACGCCCTTCGATTCTGAACGAGAATGAAAAGAAAATAAAATAGTCCAACAACAATAAAAAGAAACGAGTCCATCAACAACAACAATAGGTAGTGAGTCCAACAGACGGGTACAAGGGCTCAATCCAAGTCAATTCAAACATCTTCAACGAAGTCCTCATCTAAAGGTTAGAAAAAGGAGGGGATGAGACATAAATCTCGGTGGATGGGGTGATCGGGTGTGCAAGTGTCGCGCAATATATAGTTAAAGCGAGAAAATAGTTATATGAAAACTCGTGATATATGATACATGAATTCACACACGATCCACAAGCGTCGTGATAAAATATTTAAGTAATATACATATCTGATTTAAGAAAACGATTCGTGGTCACACAAGCACTATGTGATTCACGCAAGACGGGTAGGATTGTGTATGGAATGTAACGCCAATCCTATGCAAGACAAATAAGGGTTGCGTCACGGATTTGTAGCGCCAACCAATGCAATACAAGTAGCGGTTGCGTGCACGGATTTGTAGTGCCAACCAAACGGGTCCGATTAACTCCGGAATCATGTGGATCGAGACAGCAATTCCTTCGTTCTTCCTTGTAACTCCCGAGCAAGATGGTCAAGACTGTCACCTTATCGCTCCATAGGCAAAGACAAAATCCACACCGGAGCTAGCAAGGCTCGATTTGTCATAATCATGATTATACCTCAAGTACTACGACACGCTTCCCTTGGACACTCCGTCCCTCGTTGCGGGATTAGGGCGATGGGGCGGAAGAGTGGAATAGTAGCCGAGCTGCTTGGTTCCATCCCCGGCGTATCCATTCCGATCGTGAGCTCGACAAACCAAGTTGACTCAGCAGGAAAGTAAAAACAAATTCATGTAGTCAACAGCGATCGAATATTATTGATTGAAGCGATTCAGAAAGTTTCAAAAAACGCAAGTGGCAATTATGGCGTTGGTGGAATTATTGGATGAAGACGATTATCGGAAGGATAATCAACCTTCGATATCTTGAAAGATTAGGTGGAACATAAGTCCGATTATAGATTCAAAATCGCAAGACGAGGAAGTCGTTCGCGATCGGGTATTAATCGGTCAAGACGATCCGATAAGTCAAGGGTTTTTTGAGAAAATAAAATATTTTAATTAATAATTAAAATCAGAGGGTCCAGGGCTGTTTTGGTAAAAGGAAAATAAATTGAGTTAGGTCCTTGATAAAAAGAAAATTTACAATTAGCCCCGTTTTGTAAAAACTAATACTTTTGGGTTAAAATTTGAATAATTAATTATCCCGACCTTGAAAATTATGAGGTCAGTTCCTAAATTCTCCAAATTGTTCAGAGATTCAGGTTTTTAAAGTTTTGAGGTCTAGTTTTTATAAAATTCTCACATTGGCCCCAAATTTGTTAAAATTGTCATTTCGGGCCTTAAGTTTAAAATAATCGGACCTCACAAACCGAAAGGGATTTTAATGTGATTCCAGTTGGAAAATATCACTAAGGTTAGTAGTATATTGGGACAAATTCAGTTTTTAAAAGAAATAAGTGTAGGTCTTTTAACTTTTGAAAATCTCATTTTTGTCCCATTTTGAAGTAATTGCCTTTAAGGCTTTTAGGGTCCAATTGTTATGAAATTTGAACCTTGGGTCCAAACTATAATTATGTTATAGTTAAATTAGTATTTCCAGGTGCATGGGCTGCATAAGTCCTGTAAATTTCATTTGGGTCCTCAAGTTTAGTCTTTTACACTTTAGTCCCTCAATTTTAGTAAAATTACTTTCCAAGCTCTAAACACTTGGATTTTTGGAATACATTTAAAATATATCATTTCCAGTCCCTTAAGAGTGAAAATTTCAAATTTTGAAAGTAAGGTCTGGTACAGTTTCAGAAATAGCAAAGTAGCCCTCAAACTTCTAAAATTTTACAATCTAGTCCTTGGGCGTTTAAAGGTTGATTTTATTTATCTTAAAACTCTTAAAAATTTATTAAAATGTCCAAAAGTCATTTTTGAAACTGAGTACAGTCCCAAAATTTGAAATTTACATAGGGGTCCTTTAAGTTTTATTTTCTTGCAATTTAGTCCACCAACTTTCCATTTTTGCATTTTTAAGTACAAGAGTTGGATGATATTTCTACCCCAAAAATATCACTATTGCCATCCATTATAGGGGAAAATTGGTAATTCCATATATCTTTTTTTGTCCCAAATTTGATGATAATAGTTGAAATATATCAATCTCCAAAATAATTAGTGATTTCCTTGATCACTTATAAGTCTCATGATCACTTAATCTAAATCAAATTCTTAATTCTATAAGGTAAAAGTCTCTAAAATAAATAGTCTCTTAAAATTCTAAGGTGACTAATAAATACAAAAATAGTAATAATGATCAATCAAGTGATCATAAATGAAAAATAGAATTAATAAATGATCATGATCACAAGTAATAAATAAAAAGAATAAAATACAAAAAACACACATATATATATATATATATATTATTAATAATTACCCGTCAAAGTGACGCGGTAAAAAAGTCGATCAATACATAGACGACAAAAGGATCAATCATAGCTCGAAAAAATCGGGGGCTTCACATATTCATCCTTTTCGTCAACGGTTGGTTACACCGTTGTAATTAGCATTATTTTTTCTTAAAGACAACAATTTTAACAATGATTATAAACCGGAGTCTATAGGCATTTATCATGCTCTTATTTATTTTAATGGTATAACTAGCACTTTTAGTTAGTTTATCAATTTTATTTTAGCAACTTTAGCATAATTCTAAAAGTGCTTAGAGTTTTAATTTTTATTTTATTATCAATTCTTTATCTCATGGTATAACTATCACCTTTAGTTAACTTATCAATTTTATTTTAGCAACTTTACCATAATTCTAAAAGTGTTGGGAGTTCTTTCTCAAAAAAAAGTGTTGGGAGTTGCAATTTTCGTTTTTTTATCAACTTTTTATTTTATGTCATTTGAAGAAAATAATAATCAAATATAACTAGCAACTTTATTGGTTAAACCTTTTGGTTTAGCAACTTAAACATAAGTCTAAAAATATAACTAGCAACTTTAAAGTTAGACTTTTAGTTTGGCAACTTAAACATAAATATAAAAATATAACTAGCAACTTTAAGGTTGAACTTTTTAATTTAGCAATTTAATCAAAGCAACTTAAGCACAATCTAAAAACAAAATAAAAATTACGTCTCTGCAGAATAGAGAACGCGAAATGCGAACGCAGAAGAGAAACTCCACAACGTTCACTTAATGACGCTCACGCCCGCTCGGCTCCACCGTCGTCCACCGCACGGCTCCACGCGCCGCTTAGCTCCACCACCGTCCACCGCGCAGCACTGGGTGGAGCTCACGCCGTATCATCTCGGAGTGATTTGTTGGTGAGTTTTCCCATCCACTAAAATTCCCAAATCTTTTAAAACCCTAACTTCTGTTTTTGAATTTTTTCTGTTAGATTTGGAATGTGTTTTGCGGTTTGATGTCTGAGTTTTGGAAATTTTTGTCAGTTATTTAGGTAGTTACCGATAAGAAAATAGTCTAGCTTCATCGATTGCGTTGTTATTTAATCATGTTAGTTGAACTGAATTGAATCATTATGGATGTTTTGTAATGTGATGATGAATATATTACTAGTTATGGGTACGAATTTGATTTCTAGGTCTCTTGGAAAAAGAAAAAATTCCTTTTGCAAAAAACTATATGATTGCAATACTTGAATTAAGGAAATAGATCTAATATATACTTGAGGAAAACTTGATTCAATTAGAGATATACACAAGTTAAATGCAGTTACACTTTGCAGAGTGTGCATCCGGTAAATTAAAAATCAAGGAAGCTAATCTATATATATACACATTATTTATGTTTAACAAGGGTGAAAAGATAGAGTTGTAACGACCATGTGGTTTTTCAAAGTAGAAATGGTTTTTTTAGCACCTTTTATCCGCCGAAGAAAATCTTCGATCGAAAATGCGAATTATGGGACCACTAGTTTGGTAGCCATAAATATCATGAGCTTTCGAGAAGCCTGCAAACAGGGGACAATATAAGTATGAAATTAGGATGACATATCGTGAAATGCAGCATAATCTTGATTTTCATTATTGGATTGGCTAATCCAACTTGGATCGTGATCCACCCTTTCTTTACATTCATCTTCTTTGCCTCTTGCATTTGCATCCTAGGGAAAAAAATATTTGAAATAAGGGATTGTATGAGTTTGTGTGATTGGAATTGGAGTTATATATAAGAGGGTTTTATATTTTACTTATCTTTGTGCGTTGTATCCGATGCATTCGGCTAATTGATGATTCTGATGCATTTGGCTCTTAGGATAAATTCTGTTGTGCAGGCAACCCACTCAACATGACATTGTAAACATTGTTCAGAGAATGTATGAGAAAGATGACATAACAAGAGATGAGGTTGTCGGCATTGTTAGCAAATTTCCTAATCAAGGAACCATCATGTTTGTCTTTCGTAAGCATTAGTTTGGTATATGAACTTAAATTTCCTAATTTGCTTCATATGCCATTTTATCTAGATTCATCGTAGTAAAAAATGCATATGATATGATTGTTTAGAAGTCTTTGCGGTAAATTTTTGAGTTTAGGATGATCTGTGGCGTTTAAACTTTTCTAAATTTGATTGTGGATGATTATGGTCATTGCTCGCCATGAATGTCGGGTGATCATTGTTGTTAATCGTGGACCCTATGGTGTTAACTTTTGTGGCAATTTTCTCGTACAAAACGCGCGCAAATAACTTGTAACAAATCCTTGTACAAGTTGTTTGGTTTGATTCTATATAGATGTAACTCATAACGTGGAAAGTTAGGTATAAAATAGATATTTGTGAAAAATGTAATAGAAAGTTTATACTCCATACAACAAAAACAAGCAAATAATAATATTAGAAAATAAACTAACGTAAAAGTGAAGCCACATGTATATCCTTATGCTTATGTTTTCACGTTTTCTCTCCTCATTTTTGTTTTGTCTCGTGTGGCAGCATTGGACTTTTATGGTGCTTTTAGGTCAAGAACATATGACCGCTCAATCTAATAATTTTTGTCAATAAGTTTCAAAAAGGTCCTTTGGTATCACTATTGGTTTCCTTTAGTTCTTCCTAATGGTATGGCTTTTAGGAATTTTAAGTTACTTTTACCGAATAAACATTTTACATTTGGCGATATTGATGGGATTCTTAAGAAAACATTCAAGAATTTAACTCAAATGATGCATGATTGTTGATGAATGTGGGTAATGTACACATTTTACCTATGTCCTTGCCTATCAAATCCTAATCTCGTTGGCTGGTTATGGAATTCAAAAGCATATTAGGTCCCTAGGTTAGAAACTTCTTCCGACATTTGGAGAATTCGTTTATAACACATATATTTGCATAAAGTACTTAGTTCTTGTGGTCTTTAATTTTTTAATGAAATTAAGTTTTCCAAAATATAAGAGGACCAAGGATTGAAACTTTATGGGCTTGTTTATAGGTCCGACCAATATGCATGAGATCATAAATAAATAAATAAAATGGTATACTTGTATTTAACTTTGAAAATGTACTCTTCTAGTCCCATAGAAAGCATGAACAGTCCTTACATTTTTGTAACAAAAAATAAGAGTTGTTGACATGAATATCATACATACTCTTGATAGAAATTTATTTGATGCTTGGAAAGTAATGAGAAGCTTACTTCCTCCTCTCATTTTTGGTTGTTGGTCCACGTATTAGCTCTAGTATACGTCCGGATATTTGTATGGTATATGAGCTTTCTAGCTGCTAAAGAACATGCATTTATTTTTTTCCTTTCTATCTTTATGTTCATTTATTTATTTTCTATGTATATCTATTTACCTTTTCTTTCTTTCTTTCTTTCCTTCTTTATTTGTTTATTTTTGGGGGCGGTGGGTAAGCGATCTTTGGAGGTCTTGAAAATCTTGGTAGGAGACTTTTCAAACAGAAAAAGGATGGAAAACTTTCCATATTTACCGTTCCAAAGGTATCATATTGACTTTGAATATTACTAGGCTTATGTTGTGTTGGGAAATTTATTGTTTAGATTTTGATGAATGCCATGTAAAACTTAGACTAGAAAGTTGGCACCCCATTTTCTTTGTAATTTGTATTGAAATAGATAGGATGCATCTTAGCTGAGTCAAGTCAGTCGCCTATGCCTGGACATACAAGAAGTCAATCAAGATCGTGATGGAGACTCATTGTGAAGCGGTGACTATAGCAAGGAAAAGAAGACAAGAACTCGGCGAGGAGGAGCGGCTATGATACAGTGTGAGAAGTGTCGGTCAAGTCAACTCAAGACAGCCAAGTCAAGTTAAGGAGCCGACTCGAAGTCACCCGGGAAAATTAAGGAAGCCGGTCAAGTGAGACAATGAAAAGAGTCCGCCGCATTTAAGTCAAGAAAGTTACTTAAATAAGTAATCCTTCCATGCTGCAATATTCTAAAGTGCTCAGTCGAAGCGTGCAAAAGGAATAAACCAATGGGAAGCATCGCATCCGTGTCGCTCAAAAGTGAAGGTTTAATTAATACGAGTTAATGTCAATATCAAGGACTCGCAACAAGACAAGCCAATGACCATTAGTGTCTTTTGAAAATCACCTATCTCTTCAACGGGCAAATTTTCAAGAGAGCACTATAAAAGGCCGAGAATCAATTTGAGAAAAGGTTACTCGAACCACGAACACTCAAGCTATTATTCAAGATGTAATCTACAAAAATATTCTCAAGTTATTCAAGCTAATCCTCAAGCCTAAAATTCGAAGGAAATCAATCCAACACCAAGTTGTGAAGGAAAGACAACTTCAAAGTGTTGAAGAGGAAATTTTGAAGAATCAACAAGGGTCTACATTCAAGGAGGATTGTAGAAAGGTTGAGTCGAACCAGTCTCAAGTCATTGGAGGGATTCGTGATCAAATCCAAGAAGCTTGAGCAAGTGAGTTGTAGTAGCAAGCCGCCTGTGAAGAAGTTCGAGTCGGACGAGAAGCCATTTGTGTGACCAAGGCATCTCCAGGACCGAGTCCCAAAGGATCAAGTCATTTGTGTGATCAAGACTTGCATCCGGGTGATAACCACTTTGTACTCGATCAATACTTAGTGGATTCCTCTAGAAATTGGAGAAGAGAGGATTAGAAGAATTACCCCATCTTGAACCTCTTTAAAATTTATTGTGTCATTTACATTTAAACATTTACTTAGTGCATATTATTTAATATCTGCGATAACTTGCTATCCAATTGATATTTAACAAGGTGCTAAAACCAAGTGTTAAAACAAACTTAAACCAAATTCAAGGGTGTTAAGTCTTCCGCTGAAAATCTTATCACAAATCGAGTTAAGTATTAGATCGAGCACCGAGTTATTCTATCAACAACTCAATCGAGTCTCGTTAAGTGACTAACTCTCTTTGGTTAACTAACTTATTTTGTGAAATCAACTCGAACTTATTTAAAAGGACTAAATCGAAAAGTTGGTAAGGTTTATTCAATCCTCTCCCTTCTAAACCTTACTTACACCCCTTGGGACCTACAAGTGGTATCGGAGCGGTTGGTTCATTGAGCCTTCCGCATTGGTTCTTGAACTAGATCTCCAAGTTTTCAAAGAAGTTTTTTTAACACTTGTTCTTTCAAAAGCCATTTTTATTGCAAAGTTATTATCATGGAAGCAAATCGACACGTATTCCTATGTTCACCATTGAAGAATTTGATGACTAGAAAATACGTATGCGGGGCTCATCTATCGACTTTACATGATGAAATGTGGATAGTGATAGAGGACAGGCCACTTGCAATTAATGAAGGTGAACACAACTGCAAGGAGAGAGCTGCGGTGAGGAAGAGGAGATTGTTCCTCCTAGACCGACTATGGTTGAAAAGCCAAGAGTCGAGTGGACAAATGATGATAGAAAAAGATACAACCTTGACAATGTGGCCAAGGATATACTTTACAAGACTTTGGACAAAGCCATGTTCAACAAAGTCAAATCTTGCAAGATGACCAAAGAGATGGGGATAAATTAACCTTAATTTGTGAAAGTCCGAGCAAATCAAGGAAAACAAATTATCTGTTGTTGTTCAAAAATTTGAAAATTTTAAAATGATTGCGGGTGAAACAATGGATCGGTGGATGCTAGATTCATGAAATTACAAATGAGCTTTCAACACTTGGGAAAGAATACACACGAGAAGGAGATGTGCATGAAGATACCGAGGAGCCTCCAAGCCGAGTGGGAAATGAAGACCATGACTCTAAGGCACTCGATGGACCTATCAAAAACATCCAATCATGAACTATTCTCGGACCTTAAAGCCTATGAGTTTGTCTTTGAGAAGAAAAGATCAAGAAGAGATAGTTGTGCCCAAAACAGTTGCACTCGTAGTCAAGGAAGGGAAGAGAGCCGAGACCAAAGAAGTCATTGACCAGGAGAAATTGCCTTGATGGTTAAAAGATTCAACAAGTTCTTCAACAAGAACTACAAAAGAAACAAAGGTGAATCCTCGGAAGACATTGGCTCCCTCCAAGTCAAAGAGCGACAACCCAAGAAATGAGAGAGCGATCAAAAAGTTGAAAACTTGTATTGGAATTGCGAGATAACCAGGACACTTTGCCATTGATGTCAATATCCTATAGTCAATAAATACGAGGAATGAAGAAGGCGAAATGTCTTGAGAGAAAGAAGGCAAGAAAATAAAAGAGCAATGTTGGTGCGAGGCTGGCGACACATGCTAAGTCAAAAGAAGCGAAGAGACTCGAGAGAGTAGTGAAGCCGACTACTCAAGTGACTATGAAGAAGAAGCCTTAATATGTCTAATGGCTAAGGAACAAGATCAACTCCGACCAAGAAGATTAGGTACATTATAACTCATCTCATTGATTCTAGTGATAGTGATTGTGACACACAAACTTCATCACCCACGATCTTTATGATTCATTAGACAAAATGATGAAAGACTTTGAGCACATTAAATCCTCACACTCATTTTGTTAAATGAGGAAAACGGCCCATTTCAAGAGCTAAAACTCACGGTGACTAAGGAGTTGAATACTTTAAGTCACATAGCGATGAGAATAAAAGTCAAGGTGAAAATGCTAAATTAAAATGAGAGATAGTATGTTATAGAAAAGAGAGAAAATGATCTCAAAAATGTGATTGCGTCATTCATAAAGGCATCTAAACCATTGGATGACCTTATCATGAGCTAAAAAAGAATATGGAGACAAAGACAGGCATAGGATTTAATTCCTTTGTACATAGTCAAACTCAAGAGTGATCTTGGAAAAGGGATCTTCAAGTAATGAAGCATCTCAAAAACCCAGGACACCAAATGTTGCACACACGTTCATTCCAAAGCACAATCACAACCAAACTGGCATTGGTTATAAAGGAAAAAGAAAGCGACCCGAGTTGAGTATCTTTGGAAGGACATCCGAGAAGAAATCACAGAGTTCCTCAACAAACTCCAAACAGGAAGTACTCAGTAAAGAAGAAAGAGAGCTACCAAAAACCCCAGGAAGTTCTATAAAAGTAACAAATATGATGGGAATGGTAGAAACTACCCAAGTCAAGCCGATTGGAATAATGTGAAATATCAAAGAAAGACCTATGGAATACAAGCCTAAATGGCAAAGTCCTAGAACTCAAAGAAAGGCCATTCCAAAGGCAACGAAGCTATTATCAAGCACACATATGCACCCAAGCACTACACTCAGAGATATCACAATTACCCAAAGAAGGCAATTGCTAAAACACACACACGGTATACGAGACAAAATAGACGGATGTATGAACCTAGAGCCCCAAGCAATTTGCCAAAGTGAATTATGATTATGGCACGAGATAGATGGCAACCCCTTAGAGTCAAATCATTTGGCTATAGTGCCAAGGACCTGTGCAAGAATGGGTACCTAAAAATTAATTTCCTTAATTGCGGGTTCAAAGAACGGTGAGTGCCAAGGAACCCGATACATGGATAGTGGTTGTTCCGGACACATGACATGAAACAAGAAAAAACGGTCAAAATTCAAGGAGATTATAGTGCAAAAGTCATATTTGGAGGAAATGAAGCTCCATGGGAAATTAAAGGCCTTTGGATCCATCAAGAAAAATGGATTAGAAATCACGGATGTTGCATATGTTGAAGGCCTCAATTTCAACTTAATAAGCATTAGTCAACTCTGTGACAAGGGCTACAATGTTGGATTCAATATGGGAGTATGCCAAACCAAAGACATGAATCAAATGAAGTAGTCTTTGCAAGGATCGGACAAAAGAACATGTATGTGGTAGATTGGTCGATTGCCACACCAAGCACGTGTCTATTAGCAAAAGTACAGCCGAATCAAGTTGGTTGTGGCTCAAGAAGCCGAGTCACTGAATTTCAAGATAATTAACAAGTTTGCAAGGAGTAATCTTGTAGAAGGACTTTGATTGAGTATATAAGAAGGAAAGTGTCGTGATGCATGCCAGTTGGGAAAGCAAATCAAATCATCATTCAAAGAAAAGTCAAGTCCATCTTCAACAAGGATATTGCATCTGTTGAATATGGATCTATTTGGTCGATTGAGCCAACCAAAGATAAGTGGAAAGAAATACACTCTAGTAGTGATGGATGATTATTCAAGATATACATGGACAATCTTTTTGTGTAAAAAGAAGAAACCTTGCGAGAAATTACCCCAACTAATGAAAAGAGTTCAAAATGAGAAAAGTCAAACCATTATAAGGATAAGATCCGATTGCAGGAACCGAGTTTGTCAATGGAATAATAACTTCGAGTATTATGTTGAAAATGGTATTGCTCATGAACTATCTGCATCAAGGACTCCACGTGAGAATGGAGTAGCGAGAAAGAAGGAACATAACTCTCAAGGAAGCTGCAATAACCATGTTAGTGAAGATGGATTGCCAAAAGGATTTTAGGCTTAAGCCATCAATCTCGCATGTTATACTCAAAATAGGTGCATGATAAATAGCGGTGACAAAGACTCCTATGAAATTTGGACAGGGGAGAAAGCCAAATGTTGGGTACTTTAAAATATTTGGATGTAAATGCTTCATCCGCAACAATGGGAAAGATAATCTAAAGGCTTTTGATGCCAATCTTTGATGAAGGTATCTTCTTAGGATACGGTGAAAGCAAAGCCTATAAGTCTTGAACAAAAGGACTATGATCACGAAGAGTCCATCCATGTAGTGTTTGATGAACCTAATGCAAATGGAGAAGATCTTGAAGAGTTAGCTAATAAGTGAATCAACCAACTATGCGAAGAGTCCCTATATTGAAGCGTTTTTGGAGCAATAAACCGAGATGAAGATGATGTAGTGAATCACAAAAAAATTTGGAGAATCTCTGACTAAGTGATGAGAGAGAGAGTTGCTCAAGACAACACGGTTGTAAGACGATCGAACCCAGCCTAACTTACTCCAACCTTTGATGTGAGATGGCTAAGAGACCATCCACGAGCTAGTCATTGGAAATATAAGAGATGGTGTAACAACAGATCGAGCTCAACAAGAAACAATGTTCACTTGTTTTATTTCCCAAATAGAGCCAAAAGATGTGTCCCAAGTATTGGATGATGCACATTGGATTCAGGCCATGCAAGAAGAGTGAATCGGTTTGAAAGAAACAAAGTATGGGAATTGGTTCAAAGACCAACCCATCAAAATGTTATTGGCACAAAATGGGTTTTCGAGAAAAACAAAATGAATGAAGAAGGTTCGTGGTAAGAAACAAAGCAAGATTGGTAGCCAAAGGGTATTGCCAAGAGGAAGGAATAGATTTTGATGAAACGTTTGCCCCTGTTGCAAGATTAGAAGCAATAAGGATGTTTCTTGCCTATCTTTGCATACAAGAACTTCTTTGTATATCAAATGGATGTAAAAAGTGCATTCTTAAATGGATTGTTGGAAGAAGAAGTATATGTTGAGCAACCTCTAGGATTTGAGCAGAAGACTCTTGGAGATAAGGTGTACAAGCTCAAGAAAGCTCTATACGGATTGAAACAGGCACCTAGAGCATGGTATGATACATTATCTCAATTCCTAACGAGATAGTGGATTCACTAAAGGCAAAGTGAATGAGAACACTCTTCAAAATTCAAGATGGAGAGAGTATTTGCTTGTTCAAATATATGTGGATGACATCATTTTTGGATCCCCAAACAAAGAAGCGTGTGATAAATTCTCAAACCTCATGCAAGGCGAATTTGAGGTGAGCATGATGGGAGAGCGACATTCTTTCTAGGACGTCAAGTTAAGCAGGCGAAGGATGGAACATTCATAAGTCAAACAAAGTATACCAAAGATTTAATGAAGAAATTTGGTATAGAAGAAAAGTCTTCTCACGTGAAAATACCATTGAATACATCATCAAGATGGATATGGATGCGGATGGCAAGCTTTGTGGATCAAACTAGATCTGAGCACTTATTGGATCACCGCTCTATCTCGGCAAGTAGGCGGACATCACCTTTCTTTTGCAGTGTATGTGCAAGATTTCAATCTGCACCAAAAGAAAGCCATATGATTTGGAGCTAAGAGAATCCTAAGATATTTGAAGGGATGCCATGAAGTCGAAACTTATGGCATCCAAAGGAAGGAGGATTCAAGCTTATTGGTTACTCGGACTACGACTATCTTTGGATGTAGAGTGGAAAGGAAGAGCACTTCAGGCACATGTCAAATGCTTGAAACAGATGGTTTCTGGTTTAGCAAGAAGCAAAACTCAATAGCCACATCCAGTGGCCGAGTACATAGCTACGGCATTTGTTGTGCCCAAGTCTTATGGATGAGACAACAACGGTGAGAGATTATGATGTTGAAGAAAAAGAAATTCCAATTATGTGTGATAACACAAGTGCTATTTCAATCACTCAAAATCATGTGTTGCACTCAAGAACAAAGCACATTGATGTCGAGATATCATTTTATAAGAGATCATGTTGAAAGGAAGGACATCACCTTGGAATATATCTCAAGCGATAAACAAGTTAGGCGACATATTCACAAAGCCATTATGTGAATCAAGATTTGAAGAACTCAAGCATGAGCTAGGGTTAATTGAGTGAGTTAACACTCGGAAGATTCAAGGAAAAGATATAAAACGAGAAAAGATGAAAATGGAGCTAAGTTCATAACTCGGCTAAGTGAATCACCAGATCGAAAAAATCAGTTGCATCAAGTTAGCTAACAAAATTTGAGTACCTATGTGAAAAAGAGAAGAGTTAAATCGGCTAAGAAGTAAGGTGAGTTATTTATGAGCTAAGTGACAAAAACGATCGTTTTTAATAAGCGGGAATGTTTTTAAGGATGGCCTTGCGCAATAATGACAGAATCTGATCAAAAGCTGCACGACCAAGCCTATGATTGGATATAAATCTTTGCCGCATTAAATGCGAGAAATTAAATGGTAATTGGCGTGCTAAATCTGAGCCGTTGATCTCGATCAAATTTCAAAAAGCGTATACACGTCCTTTCATAACCCATACATATATCGCTTCGTCCATTTTCTCTCTCACACTACACAAAAACTGTTCATCTCTCCAAAAGCAAGACGTATTTTTCTCTCGAAACCCCATCAATCTTCAAAGCAAGTTTCTCAAAAATCGTTCGGTAAAAATCATTGAAATGGCAACTACTTATGATATCACTAAGTTAGGAAAACAAATCCACACTGGCTCTCTTGTGGATTTCAAAGAGATGATCAAACAGGGTCCGATGAAACCCTTGTGAAAAAGATAGGCGATAAAGTAGAAAAATGCTGGGCTGAAAGCCTTTCTCACTATGGAGTTTGAGATGACTTATGTTGAAGAAGTCGCTCGTTCTCGTGAATCTTTGAAGTTCACGACGAGGGCATCAAGTCGTCTGTTCACGGAAAGGAGTTTACGATCACTGCTGAGGATCTAGCGGAGCATTGTTTGCTGCCGTCGGAAGGAGTGCCGGAGATATTGGAGGCCGATGTAAACTTGGCTGCTGCATGGAAGGAAGTGGCCAAACCATTGTCTTTGTGAAGGTTGTCTACACAGCTGACAAGAAGCTGCTGAAGGAAGATTACCACAAGTTGCTAGATATTGTTGCCAAGTGTGTAGACATCAAATTTGGAAGCTTTAATCAGCTGTCCAAAACTAAGCTGATCGTGATGGCTGCGATCATGGAGGAGAAGAAGGTAAACTGGGCTGAGTTTGTATACAACGGACTCAACCGAATGTTGAAACAAGTCTTTCAAGGAAGATGGATCGTTCGGAGGATCCTTGGGGTATGGTCTTGTTATTGGACGGCCGATGGAGGTGAAGGAGTTCCACTCGGACGAGGAAACGCGTTCCAATGCAACAAGAAAATGTTCGATCAAATCTTTCTAGAGCTCGAAGAGAGAGCTTATGGCAAGAGAGCGGATACAAGTGAGGGGGAATCGGTGACCCTGAGGAAACGATTGTTGTCTCCCCTCCCAAAATGAAAAGCTGCCCTGCACTGGGAAGAAGATTGTTGCGCCAGCGGAAAAGGAAAACAAGCGCACTGCCCTGCTGTCGTGTCTCCGCCCCTGCACTGCGGTGAGAAGGAACCTCAAATACCTTCTCCAATTGTCAAGAAGAAGAGGATGACAAGCCAAGAGAGCGACTCCTCGAGAAAAAGAAAGTAGCACCAGCCCATGCCGCCAGGACTCGAGAAAATCGTATCAAACCAAAAATACCTCTAGTGAGGACCAAAAGGATAAGACTCTTCAAGCGTTGAGCTTGAGAAAAAACGATTAGTCGCCACTCAAGCGGGAACAGATCACAAAACAGGTGGAGAAGTAGAGTCTCCAAAGATTATTGATGAAACCGCCAAGTCTATTGAGGCCGATCAGCAGAGAGGCAAGTCGAAGACCCTTGCTATGGATAGAAACAGTGAGGAGCATGCTTGGTGAGACAGCTAAGTCTCGATGGGAGGCCGTGTCTATGCCCATGTGAGATGTTCTTTGAGGGTGAAGAGCGGCAAGCTATGCTACCCTCCATTCCCGAGACAGAAGGAAAACACGAAGATGATGATGATGATGTGATCATCTTTGTCTCCACCGTATCAGACATCCAAAATCGCCTGCGTGAATGGAGGAAATGGAAGTAAAGTCGATCAAGGGGAAGTTCCAAAGACACGAGTTTATTGAAGAATAAGAAGAAGAATCGATGAATTTCTGGGGTTGACAACGATGGTTCAAGCATTGGATGAAGAGAACTTCATCGATATATTGAACATCTTCAAAGAAAAGGAGAAAGAATGGCGAGAAAGGGCGACTCGTGAGAAGGCCAACATCTGTCCCTTCACTGGAACCACTGAGCATACTCATCCCCACCTCGATGTTCTTTCAGAGAGTGATGAAGATTTGGACCCTGCTGCTGCGACAGAAAAACTGGAAATGCAGCAAGCCATGCGGGAATCGAGTGATGCATGAGCAACGGCTAATGGAAGGACCTGGAGAGTCTTCCAAATCACAGTGAAATTGACCCCATGGGGGTGGTGCGGCAGATTGCGGATCGTTGTTCTTGCGACCACTTCCCGACTCACTACGAGGAAGGTTCTAAGGGAAATGGCGATGGCGGGAACTTGGGGACCCAAGTCGAGCCAACTCCTATTGAAGGTGTCTTACCACCCGCCCCAACGATTGAACACTCAAAGGAAACATCCAGGGAGTTTGGAGGAAAGTGACCCCAATCCAAGTCACTCACTTTGTTGTGCCCGAGGGGGAAACTCTCTCCACCGTAGCTAGGTCGAAGGTTCTTTGAGATGACTCCACACGAATCTAGGAGGCGAAGTGGAGAAGGAAAAAGAAAATAAAACACAGCAAGTTGTCACTAAAGAAGCTCGGACGTTGAGACTGTCTCGGTGAAGTGCCAAACCGCTCTGCAGGGCCGAGGGCGTTGTTGATGCGGTCAAGGCACAAGATGGATACGCCCGGGAGTTAACACTCGGCCAATGAAAGTGCAATCCACGGAGTTGAGGCTCTGTGGATGCCACCGTCGAAGACCCAAGACAACTAAGTGCAGCCGAAGGGAATGTCAGCCTAGCTGCATAGTTGAGCTGCGGGAGATATCGAAGGCCTACGGGAGGTTGAGACTTCCCAGGGTAAAAAAGCGAAGCCTGAGAACATCCCTCCAGTTATCGAGAATGAGATAAGTGCCCTTCACGATTCCCAAGACAACCCCGATGTAACTTTTCCGGGATCCGAAGGTGAAGATAAGGCCGAGTCATCCCCTGTTGCAAGTCCAAACGACTCGGTGAGGATATTCTTCCCAAAGACGAGTAAGCGAGAATCCAAAGTTTGCTCATCAAAAGTTCAATTTTGATGATGACCCACCCTACAAGTCTCATCATCGCCCGATGACGCTACGATACGGACGAGACCAGGCGACTCATATGGAATAACCGGTTTGAGACCG
Source organism: Rehmannia glutinosa (assembly GCA_016081115.2). NCBI lineage: Eukaryota > Viridiplantae > Streptophyta > Magnoliopsida > Lamiales > Orobanchaceae > Rehmannia > Rehmannia glutinosa. The sequence goes on from JABTTQ020000256.1 coordinate 187,705, forward strand.
CGAAGTGTTAAGACATCTAAGGCTCGGCCAGTGGTCAATACCACAACAGACCCCGGTGAATCACGATCAGCTGCGTAGGCTCCCAAAGCTGCTGCGGCGAGAATCGACTCAATCGGGGCACATCACGGCCACAAGTCACGATCGAATAGATTCCTTATGTCCGTGATGATGCGTTTGAACAAGCGTTCCCTTTCTCACTAGAGTTGCACGATCTTGATGAAGAATCGGCTAGAGATCAACAACGTTTCCATAGACCCGATCCGGTCATTCCCACAGATACCATCGTCCCAAAGCAGATTTTGATTTTGATGTTGCTTGGCCTTGGTGAGACAGAGGTGACAGGTGAGGTTCGAGAAGTCTTCAAGACAATATTTGCGGAGATAGAGAAGATGGAAAGGTACCAGGCCTCATTGGATATGCGTTTGGATAACAGAGATGCTAATCTTATAGCCGTCTGCGTGGAATCATAGTCGGGATGCGGGAATGGTGGCAACAGCAGAAGACACAATGCGTGTGGAACAAGTTCGATACTTTAAGGCATTGTACAACAAAATGCGATCCGGAGCGATAACGTTGATATGAAGAGAATAATGCAAGAAAACATTGTGAGAATGCATGAATCTCATACCACGAGAAATGGGCTAGCTGCGCGAATTTCATCGAAAAGAACCTGCGCCTGGGAGAAAACATGAATGCAAAATTCAGCCTTCTTGTGGTGAAATGAAGTTGGTGACATTTGAATCGAAAGCCACCCACTCAGAATTTCGAGCAAACATACTCCGCATGACAAAATCTAAGCGAGAACTCGGCTATCGGCCGTCTAGATTTCATGCTTGGCATGCATTTTTCGGGGTTCCTCTCTCCTTTGATGATGCCAAAAAGGGGAAGAGGAATACCTAAAAAGCATTTGGAAAAGTGCTGCGGTTGAGAAAGAAGCATTTGTGTGAAGAAGAAACAGATTGAGGATCAAAAAAAAAGAAAAGGGAAAATCTATTGGGGAAGGTTCGAAAAACATGACTTTAATGGTTGCTAGAACCCCTCAACAAGGACTTGTCTGGTGACATCATAAGCAAACTCCCGGTGACTCTGCCGCTCCAACACTGTTGTGCCCATGTGCGAGAAGAGGAAAATAGTAGAAGCGAGGGATGAATGAGGTTGAAGGAAAAATGGATGCCCGTGTGATGGACATATTGAAACAATATGGAGGCATTCGGCGAGGAAGAGACAGCGATGCCATTTCGAGACGTTAGAATCGAGCCTAGATCGGTCGATGAATTCAAAACGCTCGAATCCGAAGGATACTTGAAGGCATGTCCATAGCCTAAGCCTGGGACTTGTATTGGGAAAAAGGGCTCAAGTCTGTGCGAAGAAGTTGACAGCGACGAGACTCTAGCGATCACTCTGCTTTGGTCACTCTCTTGGAAAGAAGAAGGCCCAAAGACAATACACACCGAGAGGAAGAGGTAGAAGCGAGTGGAGGAAGAGGTTTGGACCTAGACCTCTACCCAAAAATATCGAATATATAGATCCGGGAAAGAAAGGAGAGATCTATTGGGTTGGGTATGACGAAGTAGCCAATAGGGAAGTGGCAAGGAAAATCTTGACTATGTCAAGAGAATCGAAGAAGAAAATTAAAGACAAACTCACTTTGGGAAGAAAGACAAGAAATGAAAAGGAAAGATGAAGGCTGCGAGAAGAGCTTATGAGAAAAAGAAAGCGGTGAAGAAGAGAAGAAAGAGAAAAAGGTCAAGAAGGCGAGCAGAGTGATGAAGAAAGAAGGAGGAGCGGAAGAAGGAGATGAAGAGTTGATGTCCACCCCTTCATGTAATTTACTATTGTAAATACATAAGTATGTAAGTCTTATGTATATTATATAAGAAATCAGTAAATTCTCTATTTTTGTGTAGACATAGATGTTTGCTCGATACACTTTGTAAATAGTTGTGTAAAGGGCAAGAAGTCGAGTCCCAAAGGATCAAGTCATTTGTGTGATCAAGACTTGCATCCGGGTGATAACCACTTTGTACTCGATCAATACTTAGTGGATTCCTCCGGGAGTTGGAGAAGAGAGGATTAGAAGAATTACCCCATCTTGAACCTCTATAAAATTTATTGTGTCATTTACATTTCAAAGATTTACTTCTTTGCATATTATTTAATATCTGCGATAACTTGCTATCAATTGATATTTAACAAAGTGTTAAAACCAAGTGTTAAAACAAACTTAAACCAAATTCAAGGGTGTTAAGTCTTCCGCTAAAAATCTCATCACAATCGAGTTAAGTATTAGGCGGCGGTGAGTTATTCTTTCAACGGCTCAATCGAGTGCGTTAAGTGACTAACTCTGCTGGTTAACTAACTTAGCTGTGAAATCAACTCCGAACTTATTTAAAAGGACTAAATCGAAAAGTTGGTAGGGTTTATTCAACCCCCCTTCTAAACCTTACTTACACCCTTTGGGACCTACATGTTGCTAATTGGTTTTCGCATTGGGATGGATCAAGGCTAGATATTCAATTGAATGTCTGCGAAAATAAGAAAATTGCATGGTTTTGAATATTAATATATGGTTTAAACTAGGGGTAACTTTACTTTGCCCTCCCCAACTATACGTGTTTTTCTACTTAGCCCACTCAACTTTAAATTGTTCTACTTTACCCCATGAACTTTTTAAATTGTTACGCTTTGCCTAAATTTACTATAATACCCCTCTGTATTTGATAGTTTATTTCGATTTACCCCCGAACTTCAAAATCGTTGCATCTTACCTCTTAATTTATAAAATCTTCATATCTTTTATATTTACAAATCGTCTTTGGGTTTTGCGATCCATTAAAATTGGTAAGGCTTGAGTTATATGATATTTTTCATATTGACGAATATATCAAGTTGTTCACGAATACAGGTGGAAATCCAAGATTGAAGAAAAGGGAAGGCTTATGCTATTCTTTGCTAAGATTACGAATCCCTAGAGAGAAATGCTTATCGGGGAATACAAGGATGGAGCGAAAGTAGAAACTATGGCCGAGAAAAATGTCTTTCCTAAAGGCCAAGTTATCGAATGGTGTTACCAAGAAGCTCAGACAGGAATTACAAGAGATTAAGAGGAATTAACAAAGCGGTTCCTCTATGTTGCGTGGATAATGGCATCCCAACAATTGTGGAAGGTCAACCAATGCGGCACTGAAAGAAGAAGGAGCGAAGATATCCATACCGCCGAGGAAGCAACAACAAAAGAAGTAGGTCTTCATAGAGACCTAGAAGGTTTTAGTCAAAACAAAAAGCCCGGAGTTACAAAACGGGGCAAAGACCACCAAGCGGGAGAGTAGAGCCTATTCATCATTGTCTAATCAAGCAAGTACCGTGAGAACACCAAGAAGGAGAACTTTCGGGCGTGCTCTATGAGCAAATGAAAGTTTCAAAATCTGTAATTTCTTTGGACGTGCGGAGCAAGAGGGCATATCTCAACGGATTGCCCGGACAATCAAAAACGAGGAGTCGAGACGATTCGAGGCCACATTTAAATCGAGGAAGTCATGTCTATTATCAAGATCTTATACAGTGTATCAATTTGAGGATATACCTCGGATGAAAGCATCTATGAAGAAGAGATCTATTCGACGATGAAAGTGACTCCCGGCTCGAGAATCCAGTGAAGAAGAAATTCTTGTGAGACAAATCGGGGAGGATATGTCGGGATTCCTCTCACACAATTGGAGCTATGGAAAAAGCATTGGATAAAATTGGGTTTCGTAACATAAAACACCAAATTATCCATAGGGTAACAATCGGAGAATTTGCTATTCTCGATGGAGTTTACCAGTAACACGATCGAGATGCGGTTGGTCCCTATTAAAGAAATCCAGAGATCAAAAGCGAGTTAAAGAGAAGTTGCAAATACACTCTCATGGATTCATATTAGAGCCATAAGAGTCATTATTAAAGCAACATTCAAAGAAGGGATAGATTCGCCACTTAATCGGCTATCTTTGACAAGCGAATCTCAAACCTCAAGGATTCATGCCTTGGAGCGATTCTGAGAAATTTGTATCTTTGGGAAATTGGCATTTAATGTTTATCCTAGAATTGCATACAATGGGAGATTGAGATTTCAAGAGAGTCCTAACCCTTCATCAAGATTTGAAAGAGATGATTTGATGAAAGAATGGAATGGACTCTACTCGATCACATACAAGATATCTATGCTCTCTCGAATACACATCATTGAAGTATTCTTGAGAAAGGAATTTATTGAAGTCCCAAGGATTTTCGAGGACTTTGCAGGGTGGTTTTACCAGAGATTATTGAGTCTCCAACTATCAAGGATATCGATATGAAAATACAAGATCAACCGATCTTTAATAAAAGCCGAGAAGTCTTAGAGTTGAGCAAGAAGGATGTCTTTCCAACGGGTAACGAGAATGAGCGAGTAGCGGCCGTTGGGAAGAAAGGAGACCAAGAAATCGATTCGGCGTATCCCGAGATGTTTTCAAAACAAATGAGAGCCGAAATGTCGAAGATGGCGAGAAGTTGAAGTAATATTCGACATCACTCAAAAGGATAATATTTTTCCTTGTGATGTTCTATATTATCTCCAACAACCAATAGTTGGACGGTATCAAGGAAGCCGAAGATAGGTGAAATTGGTGACTATCACGGGAGTTGCGGGAAAAATCCCGAGAACAATTATCTTACCGGGAATTGAATTTCTTGAGGATCATAAACCTTGGGAAAGATTACAAGACGGAATAGAGTTCACGAGTGGCTAATAAAAGATACGAGAATCAAATGACCACTAGTCCATTCTCCATATACATTTTCTATTGGAATGTTATATATTGAATACAAAGCCGAGTATTCACGCCTATATTGATTCGAGCTAGGAATATGTGCTGCAAAGTCGATGTTTTTCCTAAAGAAATTGGAGAAGATTTACCAGCTATTGCAGAATATATTTCTCTAAAAGAATTCTTATTCTTAATAGAGGAATTAAACAAGCGTAAATTATGATCGGAGGTGCAGGCGGTACCCCATGGTACAAGGTGAAAACGCCACCAATCTATTTCCATGATACATGTACGAGATGTTTTGCTAGAAAATAATTTCCTACAAACATTCAAGCGATTCATACAGGAAAATGAGACAAGAAGACATATTTTCACAACATTATGTGATCATAAGATTATTGTCCAGAGAGCTGCGAGAAGCGTTTCTGAGTAAAATTGCCTATTAATTTTCGCGGCAAGCGTGGTGATGAAGCCAAACTCCGAAATCCAAAAATGGTGGATCGGAGGAAATTTGGTGAAGCTTTATTATCCTCTGGACAATTCGGGTCTCGAAAGGATAAGAAGCTTTGGGATAATAACTTGTATTCATTGAGTGCAATGGGAAACGAGTTACTCGAGAGATTATTCGAGAATTAATGTTGAGCCTAATGGATAGTCATGAGTTACGTGACCTTAGAGGAACAAATATCACTCGAGGATATCAAGAATAAGATCCAAAGGAATTATAATGAAGATCCTTTGGCATGGTGGGACAAGAATGAGCTCAAAGCATCCTTAAAGGTTAAACCGGAAAGCGAGTACGAGTTCGTAAGGTTCAAACAAATCCTTATGAACCGGGAGGATCGTGAGGATATGCGAGAAGATACTTAAGGAACATCTTGACCTTAAGTTAATTTCACCAGGAGTTTCTCCATATAGCAATCGAGGATTCTTAGTCGAAACCATGGAGAAATTAAAATAGGAAAGCCAAGACTTGTTATTAATTACAAAGGGATTAATAACATTTTGGAATTCGACGGATACTACATCCCCAGCGAGAGAACATCCGGTTAATCAGTATCAAAGGTGCCAAGATATTCTCAAAGTTCGATTGCAAGTCCGGATTCTACCAGTTAAGATGGAGGAAGAAAGTAAGAAGTTTCTGACTTTCTCTACACCATAGGGACATTATATTTCGAATGTGATGCCTATAGGATTGGCTAACGCACCCCGGATATATCAAAGAAAGATAGATAATCTTTTCAAAGATTATTTCATTTCATGTTCGTGTATATCGATGATATTCTTACCGCATCAAAAACATGAAGGAGCATCTCAAGCATTTGGATATATTTTCGGATGTTTGCCACAAGGAAGGATTAGTGCTTTGAAAAAGAAGCGTGATTGCTACGAGACATATTGAATTCTCTAATCGAAATCGATGAAACGGAATCATCTTACAAATCCATATTGTAGAAAAGATACAAGGATTTCAGATACACCTGAAAGACAAGAAAACGACTTGAGTTTTCTTGGAGGTGTTAATTTTCTTTGGAATGTTCATAAACAATCTAGCACATTACGGGGGAAGGTGTTTAGCCTATTGCTCAAAAAAAAGATACGATATTCAAATGGGAAGATGAACATCGAGAAGGAATTAAGCAACTTAAAGAAGTCTCGTAAAAAGCTTCCAAAGCTTGAGATTCCCCAAGAAGAGGACGAACTGGTTCTTTACGGATGCCGTGATGATTGGTGGGCGACAATTCTTACTAAGGTCACACCAAACGAAGAAGTACCATGTAGATATTGCGGTGGTTTATTCACACCCGGTGAAGCAAGCGGATGGCATATTAACGAGAAAGAATTCTTTGCGATCGAAAGGCTTTTAAAAAATGGCCTCTATTTTTTCTTGGCTAAAAGTTTACTTTAAAAATTGATAATTCAAGTGTCAATGCTTTTACGAAAAACAATATTGAATCAAAACCGAGAAAAGGCTAGATTACTTAGATGGCAAGTTGAATGTCAATATTATGATTATGATATTGTCATTATAAAATCTCATGAAAATATTCTTGCAGATTTTTGACACGAGATGGAAAAGCGCGTTCTTGCGAGGTCCTTAAATGAGTAAGACATCTCGGGGAAAACCTGGAGAGTCTAGAACTAGATTTTGGGGCGTTATGTCTCAATGCGAGAAGTTGTTGGACGACTTCAACAGTGACCAAAAATTCGTTTCTAGTCAAATAAGAGCATGCCATTTCGCTCAAGGACAATTGTTCTTAAGACTGCAAGGGCCTCTCCTCCAGCCGCATCGCCTATGATGCAAAAAGAGGCGAATAGAGAACGGGGCTCTAACCCGGAGGTTATGGATTCAAGTACCATAATCACAAGTGTTGCGGTGATGCATCCCCGAGGTGTACAAAGCTAGAACGAATGTTGAAGCTCGGTGTCACAACCCGAGTCTTCAAGTCAACCCAACACCTGCGGGGTAAAGAGGGATAGTTGAATCTTAGGCCACGACAGGCAAATCTAAGGTTCAAACTGACGAGATTAAAATTTCTCCAATGCAGGTATATCAACAACAATGGGAGAAATTGATTACAAGAAGAGGTATTAACCCTGAAAAAACAATGGTTGATATCTCAGGCAAATATCCCAGAGTTTGGATGAAACCAGGAAGTCATCCAAATGAAGTACAGGAATGGTATACTTTTGGAGCTCTAGCTTCAATCTATCATTGTATCACCAGGATTCCCAGAAATTTCGAAATTACCGAAATGGATTAGGGAAGCCGTTTGACTTAAGCAATAATCCACATTTGGCGGAGGAGATATTTTGGCTGTATTTCATCGGTGCGGCTCGAACCAATGAAAAAAGGCTTTAATGAAGCTTTTCATTTCATCAACTAAGAAGACCGGATGGAAATGCTTTAAAATATATTAAAGCGGCTTCAGGAAGAAGTACCGATGTTAGTAGGAGCAATTTCGAAGATGAAGCTTCTACACGACGAGCATGGGGTCTTTGGGTTTGTCTAACGAGAAATGGACAAAGTCAAATACCCATTTAAGTTTTTCGAATTCAAAGCAAATGGATCCTTTTTTGAATTCAATGACTGGATCAACCACAGGATTTGCGGAGGAACTCTTCGAGACAAAAGAAGAATTCTCTTGGAAAACAAGATTTCGAGCAAAGAAACTTAAGGAAGTACGTAACATGGCACATGTTAGTCGTTGGATCGTCGGATCTGTCAAGCTTGCCCGAGCAGAAGGAACCCGAGTTTGGGAAAGGTTTCCGACCCAAACCCGGCCGACAAGACCATGTGGCAAGGACAAGGGCTGACTCACAAGACGCGTTATCCCCGGGGACCACGCAAACCAAATTTTGAAAAGATTCCCGACGAAACCAAACCTCACATGGGTGAGTCACGCGGAAGAAAAAAAAAAAAACGACTTGCGAGGCAATATTGTGGGATATGACGTAAGCGGTGGCGTCATAGATATCGGCAAGATTTGAAGTCCATCTTTGAAGTCCAGGACTTACCTCTATAAAATGCAAGATTTGAAGAAAGCGAGGACATCGAACATTTCCTTAGCTTTTTTATAATAAAGTCCGGGAGGAAAAATGTAATATTTTGAGTGTTTTAGTTTTAAGTTTTATGTATCTACGAGTGCAAGCCTCAGATATGAGAGGCTAAACAAGTATTCTCCTCCCAAAAGGAGATTACTAATGTAATAAATTTTCTTTAAGTTCTTAATAAAAAAGAGGCTTTCTGCTTCAACATGTGTTCATAATGTTCTATTAATTCATCCCTTTTGAGAATTATCTTATACGCCTGGAGTAGGAAACGAACCAAGGTTGTGCTGAGCAGTTGCTGAAGGAGTTGGATAACTTGCAGATCATCTTCCCTGAGGGTTGAAGTTGAACAGTGAGGAGCTGTTTGTCAAAGGATCTGGGGGCAGTAATTTTCCAACTGGTGGTGTTGCGAACCATCTCACCCGGGGCTGTTTCGGTCAAAGAAGGTATGAATTTTAAGGGATTTATTAATTTTACGGAAGCATGTTGGGCCTGATATGGTCGTAATGGACTATATCCGATTTTAGAATCAAAAAACCCAGTTAGTTCTCATACCTTGATAAATCGAGAACTATAAATTTTAGAGTCAAATTCATATTGATTAAATTATATGATAGTTTTATTAATTTTGAGTGTCGGACGCATCAAATTGATGATTAAATGGATTGTTCAAACTATTAAATAAATTTGCAAAAACTAGGGGTAAAATTATCCATATAGGGTGAAGTGTGAGAATTCACATAGTACGGGGGGCATAGTGAAACAAAATAATTTGGTAGGTAAAGTCGAAAATGCGGTATAGTTCGGAAGGTAAAAGTATTTAGCTCTTTAAACTAATATGAAAGAAGAGTTAACAGGCTTGCTGACTAAATCCATTGTACACCCCAAAATGTAGTACTCAAAGATGAATATGACTAGAGAGAAGAAAAGAAAACAAGATAATAAAATGTTTATAAGTCAATTTTGAGATTCGACTTACGAAAATCATCATATGGAAATAGATCGCTACTTAAACTTTAGCTATATCTTGTGGAAGACCCTTTGGAATATAAACAAACAACATGATAAAAATTACTAAAGGAGTTGTAATATCCTAAAAGTTTGAAATACTTATCTTGTATCGTTACGCAATCCGATTAATTTGTTCTATTGAATGATTTTCTTTCTCGTTAGATGAGGCATCTAATTATCTGCGTGTTGCATTTTTCACTTGTACAACAAATATTAAAATTTGGCGTTCTAATTAATTCGTTGCATTCGGCTAATTAATGATCCCGATGCATTCGAATGCGGTTATTTTATGATGTGGTACATGAGGCGGATTGTAGAAGATTCAACTACGGACATGACTTCGTTGTGATCAATGGTAAAGTTATATTAAAATTTGGCGTTCTCATGTTTTTGGCAAATGTTTAATAATTGGAGCCAATTATATAGCATATGTTTTCTTACAGTTCTCAAATGTTGAGTATTATCAAGTTCAAATTGATGAAGTGCGATCGAGTGGGCGGGAATGCATCAAGACCATATACATGAGTGAATAGGTATTTGTTCATAGTTATGTGCAAATTTTCATAGTTATAAAGATTGCATATTCTCGTAATTGAGTGAATCGATTTTAATGTAAATTGATATATATACTTCTTATTTGCAGGCATGAACTTCAATTATGTGAACATGATATTGGGCGGCTTTGCGATTTGCCCTTAATGAAAGAATTAGTGTAGTTTTGAGAACCTTTGTTACACTTTTTGTTAAACACTTGTTAGATACGTTTACGATATATTTATTTTGTTAAACATTTGCGGACATATACTAGATACAATCGGTTGAATGTTTTTGCATATATGAAATCAAAATTTATATTACTACAAGTGAAAAAATAATAGACACCAAATAGAAAATGCATTAGCGGTCCAAACTTACAAACGATTTTTATGGCTTGTTAAAATGTTGTAATACTTTAAAACCACAACGGATTTGATGTTGTTGAAATAGTTACAAAGTACAATGGTTTTAAAGCCTTGTAGAACATTGTTGTGATACTTCAAAACCACAACGGATATTAACCGTTGTGGAAATCTGTTGTTGTATTTCATAATTCAAATACAATTACCAATCGTTGTCCCAAGAGTTGCCTTTCAAAATCTAAAGACAACGGATTCTAACCGTTGTCCTTTTATTAACAACAACGGATTGAAACCATTGTCGTTGAGCGGGTTTTTTACAACACCATCTACGACAACGATCGATTATTGTAATACACAACGGATATAATTAGATTTGTGTATTAGCGAAATTCTTGTAGTGAGTACATCTATGTATCAGTTGAGATTCTCTATCCATTTAATATTTCATCATATACTCTTGTAATTATATAAATGTCACATGTACAAATATGATGTCATCATGTACACATGATATGTATTGATACTATTAAAATAGAAGATGAAATAGTAAATGGAATAGAGGATCTCAATAGTCTATATATGGGTGTAGAGGGTTGCTCTCCTCGGTCTCAACACGGTATGAGATTTCCTATTTCACTTTGTGTGTATTAATAAGATAAACATGTGTTGTACGTTGATATTTTAGATGCATTCACACTTATCAATCATCCACAATAGTATAATAGGAAGTGAAACATGAAGTGAAATAGAGAATCTGATCTGCCCTGGCACAACCAAATTTGAGTTGGGCAACTAATTTTCTTGTTCTCGGTTTTGGAAACCGGCAAACTCCTAGTAGTACGGCATGTTGGCTACGGCCCTGCTTCTATGCTTACAATCATTAATTAATTAGAATTCATGAATTGCTAGATATGAATCCTAATAGTTAGCTAATAATTAAAAATTCTTAGTTCAATTTGATGAGGACTCGAATCTTACAGGATTCATGGTATTTATCCAGACATAAATATTCATCATAAAAATTTTGAGAATTTGAAATTTGATCCCATTCATATCCGAAACAACTTTATAAAAATGTGATTTTAATTATAATTTTGTATTAAAAATCCTTCAAAATATATAACTATATTACGAGCGCACACACACATATATAGGGATATGGTAATATAGGACCATTGTAGGGGGTAAGCCCGTAGGAACGAATCTAAACCACATATCTTATGTTTTTAATGGCTTATTTCTAACAAGCCAACTAAATGTTTGTTTTCTAATTAACATATAAAAAGGATTAATCCAATACAATTTTCCATCACCACAATATTAGATGGCAGTTACATAATTAATAAGGAAGATGAAAACTAATCTAATGAAATCCAAACCATTTTGCTGGGGCCATTTTTTTCTGCTACAATAAGTGAAAACAAAAATATAAGTTTAAAAAAAATCATAAATCCAGAAAACATTGAAAATAAGCGTGCCCAACATACATATGCAACACTGTTAAACTAAATAAGTAATATGATAGCTAGCATTAAACATTTAATGATTACATGCAATACAATTACACTAAATAAGTGTTAATACTGTGAATTATACATGAAGAAGAATATATTGAGAGGGTGTTTGGCTGAGCTTATAAGCTCTTCAAAATATCCTATTAGATGTTTGAGAGATTATAAGCTGTTCAAATTTGTTTGGTACTTTTTTACAAAAAGATCTTATATGATTGTGTTTTACCTTTCTATGGAACCATTGGATTTGTATTTTACCTTGTTGACCCACTTACAACCAATGCAATGTTTATTTGGTGGAAGATCAGTTGAAATCCAAGTGTTGTGTTTCTCAAGTGCTGATATTTTTTTCTGCTTTCATGGCTTTTTGCCATTCTCAGTGCTTTTGCTAGCTTGACTATAAGTTCTTGGTTCAGTTATAGTGCTAGTGTTTGCTGTAAAAACTCTATAATTAGGCCCAATTGATTGAGAGGTAAAGCAAACTGATAGTGCTTATTTTTGGAAGCAAACTGAGATGAAGAGTTGTGCTTAAGAGATGGTGGTAAAGCACAGTCATAAACTTGAAGGTAAGTATGCATGTATTGTTTTTGATCTGGAAGATCTTCTGATATTATGAAGATCTGAACTTCCATATTGATTCTGAGATATTATATCATGCTGCAGATACACAAGAATATCATTTGTTGAGACTTCTATGTTTTGTAACCGAATAGAGTCCTGATGATTTTGTAATGAGATGGGAGCACAATCTCTATGATCAAAATGGGAAACATAAGGAGCTTATGAGGCAGGGTTACTTGATTGATGTTTCCTAGTATATGCTAAGAATTGTTCCAGCATGTCCTTAGAAATAATATGATTATCCATAGAACAATCTTGTGGAGAATCTGAATGTGTCACAACATTTGCAACAACTGGATCTTTGGAAATTCTTAGGCCCTTAGGATCTTTCCAACCTAGAGGATAGCCGATGAGTTGAAAACATTTGTCTACGGTGTGCCCAGTATATCCACAATGTGAACATTTTGATTTCGTTTTACTTTTTGACTGAAATTTCAAAAAATTAACCTATCTTGCTAGCATAGCCATTGAATCAATTGGATTGGCAGAAATAGTAATATTGTTCAACCCTCTTTGAGACTCTTCTTGAAGTAACAAGGAGTAGACCTTCGCAAGGGAAGGGAAAGGGTAATTTAATAGTAACTTCTTAATGAAATTGAGCATAAGACTCATATAAACCAACTAGAAACTTATTGACAAAATCATTTTGTTGCGTGACTGCCATAAGAGATGAAAAATTGCAGGAACACCTTCTACAGGTAAATTTCATAATAGGCCTATGATTGATATATTCATCCCACAAACCTTTGAACTGAGTGTAATACACAATAATCGAATTTGTACCTTAGTTGATGGAACTTAAAGATTTTTCCAGGTGGAATACTCTACGGCCATCACTTCTAGCATATCTCACCTTGAGTTCATCCCAAACTTCTTGGTGTGAAATATAGCAGGCTCTGTCGTATGTCTTTGCAAATTAAATTCAACAACAAAGATAGTACCAAACTGTTGGTACGCTTCCAAGAACTGTATAAATGAGAAGAAGACGGTGGTGTTGGAAAAGATCCATCAACGAAACCACATTTATTATTGACGCTCAAGGCCATTGATACAGCTCGATTCCAAGAAGTATGATTGTCATGATGTGAATGGTTCATAGGCGATAACATCCCCATGCTGGGATGGAGTAAGAACAGAGAAGACGTATCATCAGCATTCGAGTCAAGTTTACAGCCATGCTGACACTTCAGAATCTTGAAGGAGAGAAAGAATGACGGATTCTTGAAATTGAATTTGCAGAGAAATGTGAAAAAAATGATGATCAAACGATGATCCTAGAACTCGAAAAAAAAACCCGTAGAGATGGTTATAGCGAAAGAAGATTTCACTGATACCATGTTAATACTGTGAATTATACATGAAGACGATAATTTGAAAGAAGAATATATTGAATTGAAGAATAGAGAATCATAATGTCTTGTGTGTATATCCCTTTCTTATATAGAGGTTGAGACTAACAACTAACTAACTCTTTAACTAAATGATCTGTAAATTACATATAAATGATTACGAAATGAAGATGAAATTAACTAGTGGAATCAGATGTTGGAATCATAACAATAAGCAAATATAATAACAATAAGCATATATGCAATGATTATACGAACACATTTACACTAAATAGGCAATATAATAGCAAGAAACATGAAATGTTTAATAGCCTGAGGATGCACCAACTTATTTTTCAACATGCAACAATTGCATACTAAATAAGCATATATGGACCCAAAACAAAAAAGGAACTCAATAAATAAAATGCATCAAACTCATACTAATTAAGTTACAACTGCATACTAAATAAGCATGGACAAAAAATAAAAGGAATTCAATGAATAAAATGCATCAAGCTCACGCTAACTAGGCAAATACCAACAAATATAAGTGCATAATCGATCATTCAAAACATGTTAGATTTAAGGCAGACTAACAAATTGTCTAACAGTGCAAAAGATTCATATTATATATGCAAGATACAAATATTAAATAAGCAGTAAAAAATATACCAACATATCCTATATCAACATGGACCAAAAAACAAAAATAAACAAAATCCTAATTCAAAGGAAAATTCTTAAAAACACGTGGATGTGTATGTTTGACATGTACTAGATGACGATTGACATCAAAGGAAATGGGGAGATTATGTTAATAAACATTACTTAGCTTATCCATATTTGAACAAAATTATTCAATTACCCTTAATACCAATTTAGAAAAACAATAAAAATGTCATTTAAATCTAGACCATATTAAAAAAGATCCCAACAATTAGGATTTATCCTCGTAACCCTAAATAGGTGGACTCATAGGATCCAAATCATATATATATATATATATATATATATATATAACCTAAATTCTAATTGCAACTCTATATATATAAAAAAATAAAGAAAATGGTAATAGTCTGAATTGGCCACTTATGTTTTGTCAAAATTAAAAATAGCCATATTTTTCAAAAACATGTTTTTAGCCATCTTGATTAAAAAGTCGTGATCATACACGAAGACTTAGTGTATTTTACGATGAAGTATTTAGTCGATTTCAAAAAAGTTAATGCAAAGAACTTCGATACCAAGTTATATATATGTACCGGTTCCCATAATTGAAATAAAGGGCAAAATGGATATTTTAACTCAAAAATGTCCAAAAAAAATATGTATTTAAAAAACATGGCTATAAAATATTTTTGTTATGAAGAAAAGGCTAAAATTCCAACAGATTCAGGAAGAAATAAGCTTCTGAGTAATTAGTTCGTTGATGTTAATTATTAGGGGATTCAAACTTAAATTCCTGACGTTTAATGTCACGCCACAAACGTGACGCGACGGCGATCAATCACTTAAAAGAAATAAACCCAACATTCTAGAAAACGATGCAACAATCCCAAGTGTAACAAGGTCTAAAGCAATGAAACTACAAGTGCAAGAAGATTACAATTACATCCCAACAACTTTAATAGCTTACGTCGAACTAGGAATAAAGTACACATCATATCACAAACTTAAGTGTCAAAAGGGTCCTACGCCCTTCAATTACGATCCATAATTTCAAAGGAAATAAAAGTGTCCAACATCGAAAAATAAAAGAAAATAGTCCAAAGAACATAGATAACGATATGAAATGAGTTCAACTAAGTGAGCTCGGCAGATTCAATCAAGCGGGTTTAGCTTCTTCGACAAAGTCATCTTTTAATGTTAGAAAAGCGGGGGGGGTGAGACAAAAATCTCGGTGGATTAGGTGATCGTGTGCAAGTGTGGCGATATATATAGTTAATGCGAGAAATTTAGTTGTATGAAAACGCGTGAGAGATGATGCATGAATTCACACACGATCCACAAAGCGTCATGAAAAATATATTTATGTAATATACTTATACTGATTTAAGAAAACTTGATTCATGGTCACGCAGCACTATGGTTCAAGCGATCGGGAGGATTGCGTATGGATTTGTAACGCCAATCCTATGCAAGACAAGTAGTGGTTGCGTTTAATTTGTAGCGCCAACCTATGCAATACAAGCGAGCGGTTGCACGGTTTGTAGCGCCAACCAAATGGGTCCGATTAACTCCGGAATCGTGTGGATCGACAATGATTCCTTCGTTCTTCCTTGTAACTCCCGAGTAAGATGGTCCAAGACCCGTCACCTTATCGCTCTGTAGGCAAAGACAAAATCCACAGTGGAGCTAGCAAGGCCGGATCTGTCATAATCATGATTATACCTCAGTACTACGACCCGCTTCCTCGGGACAAACTTCGTCCCTCGGTTGCGGGATTAGGACGATGGGGCCGGAGAGTGGAATAGCAACCGAGCTACCGGTTCCATCCCCGACGTATCCATTCCGATTTGTGAGCTTGACACACCAAGTTGACTCAGCAGAAATTAAATACACGTTCGGGTTGTCAACCAGGCAATGAAAGTATATTGATTCGGGAAGCAATTCATGAAAAGTTTTCGAAAATTTGCGTAAGGTAATTATGGCGTTGGTGGAGTTATTTGGATGAAGATGATTATCGGGAGGATAAGCAATCTTCGATATCTTGAAAGATTAGGTGGAACATAAGTCCCGTTATAGATTCAAATCGCAAGACGAGGAAGTCGCTCGCGATCGGGTATTAATCGGTCAAGGCGGTCCGATAAGTCAAGGGGTTTTTGAGAAATTAAAATATTTTAATTAAGAATTGAAGTCAGAGGGTCCAGGGCTGTTTTAGTAAAAGAAAAATAATTTGAGTTAGGTCCTTGATAAAAAGAAAATTTTCAATTTAGCCCCATTTTGTTAAAACCAATACTTTTGGGGTTAAAAACTGAATAAATAAATATCCCGACCTTGAAAAATTATGATGTCAGTTCCTAAACTCTCCAAATTGTTCAGAGATTCAGGTTTTTGAAGTTTTGAGGTCGAGTTTTTATAAGATTCTCATATTGGCCCCAAATTTGTTAAAATTGCCATTTCGGCTCTAAGTTTAAAATAATTGGAACTCACAAATCGGAAGGGCTTTTAATGTAAATCCAGTTGTAAAATGTCACTAAGGTCAGTGGGATATTGGGACAAAAGCAGTTTTTAAAAGAAGCAAGTATAGGTCCCTTAACTTTTGAAAATCTCATTTTTGTCCCATTTTGAAATAATTGCTTTTAAGGCTTTTAGGGGTCCAATTGTTATGAAATTTGAACCTTGGGTCCAAGATATAATTATGTTATAGTTAAATTAGTATTTCCAGGTGCATGGACTGCATAAGTCCTGGAAATTGTATTTTGGTCCTCAAGTTTAATCTTTTACAATTTGGTCCCTCAATTTTTATAAAATTACTTTCCAAGCTCTAAACACTTGGATTTTTGGAATACACTTAAAATATGTTATTTCCAGTCCCTTAAGAGTTAAAATTTCAAATTTTAAAATTAGGGTCTTGTACAGTTTCGAAATTTGCAAAATAGCCCTTAAACTTCTCAAATTTTACAATCTAGTCCTTGGGCTTTTAAGGGTTGATTTTATTTATCTAAAAACTCTTAAAACTTTAATAAAATGTCAAAACATAATTTTTGAACCTGAGTTCAGTCCCAAAAATCGAAAATTACAGAGGGGTCCCTTAAGTTTTATTTTCTTGCAATTAAGTCCACCAACTTTCCATTTTTGCATTTTAAGTCCAAAAATTGAAATTTAATCAATTATGTTCGACTTGTCCAGGTTATAAATCATTCAAAACATAGATTTCAAGAGTCATACACATACATATCCTTCTCATACAAAATTTCATCAAGTATAACAATAAAATATGCATGTATGCCCTATTTTTCGATAAATCACATTTTTGAGCAACACTTGAGAATTTTTCCAACTTGATACAAGAAAATAGCATGCAATACATAATATATATCTCAAGTGCTCAATAACAAAATACTACATGCATATTTTCAATTTAAAACACCTAGAAGTTGAAAGGATTTTTCCACCCACCTTAAAGATCGGTTTGTTGGTGAAAATGGGATAAATCTCTCGATGAAGGAGTGACTTAGGAGTTATAAGAATGTGGTTAAAAATTTAGGGAAAAGAAGAAGATGGTGAGAAAATTGGAAATACTACACTTACCTTGTGTAGTGAGTAAAATGTGACTAGTAATGGCTTCCAAGTATAAGGTTTTGGGTCACCCTTAATGTCAACCTCCAAGGTCATCCCCTAAAACTCCAAAAATGAAAATGGAGTGTCAAAATTTAGAAAATAGAAGAGAAGAAGAAAATGTACTAAAAATTCCATTTCTTACCTTATAGTCCAACTTCTTCACAATTTTTCTTCAAGATGACTAGTCTCTTAACTTATTCAAAGGTCTTCTAGGTATACCTCAAATTCAAAAATCAAACTTAAATTAGAAGGTGAAAGAGGTGAGCTAGAAGGTATAAGAATAGATTGAAGAAGAAAATTTCTTACCTTGTGTAGTGTATATGGTTGAATTTTTGAAGAAAATGGGAGGTGAATTCTTGAAGTTTTGGTTAAGTGTTAGTGAAGAAGATGAAGAATAGGTAGAGAGATGTAGGAGGATTTTTAGAGAGAGGTAAGAGGAATTACAAGACTTAGAAGAAATTTGGTGTTGGTGAAATGAAATGGGAAGAATAAAAATTTTGTTTTGTTTTGATTAAATGATAAGTTAGAGTAATAATTGAGGGAATTAGGGAAGAAAGTAATATTTAGGCAACTTTCTTAGGGACAATTAACCAAAATGCTAATCTTAGGGGAATTTCTAAATTGGTCTTGTTTGACCAATTGGATGATTGAAATGGTGGGATTAATTTAAGATGTAGGTTTGAATTAATGGTGTAAAATACACAAGATGAATACACAAGGTGTACATGTACAAGAGTTGGGAGATATTTCTACACCAAAAAATACACCAATGTCGTCCCCCAAGGTTATTTTGGTAATTTCACATATATTTTTTTGTCCCAAAATTGACGATAATAGATGAATAAATATCAATCTCCAAAATAATTAGTGATTTCCTTGATCACTTATAAGTCTCATGATCCCTTAATCTAAATCGAATTCTTAATTCTATAAATTATAAATCCCTAAAATAAATAGTCTCTTAAAATTATAAGGTGACTAATAAATACACCAATAATAATAATGATGATCATCCAAGTGATCATAAATGCGAATTAAAATTAATAAATGATTATGATCACAATTAGAATTTAAAAGAATTAAATGCAAAATATATTTATCATTAATATCTACCAGTCAAAGTGACGCGGTAAAATAGTCAAAATAATACAAAGACGATCTGAAACAAGTACATGATCGAATAAAAATCGGGGCTTCACATTTAAACTTGCACCCATTTTAGATTTGGATCCTTTAAGGCAGAAACAATTAAACTTCATGAGCTCAAGAATTTTTTAAATAAATTTTAATAAATATTTGATGGGAAATCATAATTTGGATTGGATTAATTTGATCGAACCCAAATCAATCATGTGACAAGTCAGTTGCACTTATCATATGATTTTGTGTATCATATATGTGATAAATCCTAGTAGTTGGATTTGATCAGATCTAATTTGGACAAAAGAAAAATATCAAATCCAACATATTAACCATTTAAAAATATTTATCAATCTTATTATTCCAATTTTGAAGATTTTTATCAAAATCCTCAGAGATTATTAGGGGATTTAAATAAATATTACCATTTAAAAATCGAATTAACAAAATACCGCAAAGAAAAAAAAATCAAAAATGTGAAAACAATATACATTGCAGTAAAAACATAGGTCGCACTGTTTTCTCGTTTTATTTTTTATATTCTTTATAAAACAGAGATTGGAACTCTGTTTTCTAATCAACATATTTTTAAAAAAAAAATAATATAGAAAACAGAGATACAATCTCGTTTTTAGATTTTTTTATTTTCGGATATATTTTGTAAAAATCACTAAATTGCATACACCATTTTTGAATATAAAATAACAAATTCATTACAACTCGGTTACATAACAAACCCAAGAAGCCGATTACACAATTTAAAAACATAATTAAATGACATAATTTAAAAACAACTGAAAATCACAAAATTTAAAATCGTACAAGAACTGGAATATTAAACATCAGTCATGGCGTGAAGAACTTCCTTGCTCAAAATTATCTCCAAACTTAGGTTTTGGTGGCAAGTAGCGTGGAGGGTGAGGAAAATTTCTTGAGCATTGTGTCTTTGGCTCCGGTTTCTTGAAAAATGTTTCCAATTTGTCAAATAAAGGTTCTCCTCTAACATATAAACATTTGGGGTAACGATTTCATCAACCTAGAAAAACAAAAAATATGAGTCGCTAAATTTATGTAGAACAAAGACTGAATATTATACAGTAGAGTAACATAAGAATATTTAATTTACCGCGTGCCACGAAACCCGTCTTTTGGCGTTGCATGCACAAAATTCAGCTTGCAATCCCAAGATATACACCGGTGTGCTCAACATTTTGGCAAATAAGGTGTAACGAGCTTGAAGATGTTTCACTTCGTTGACTTACTTCGCATACTTAAAGTTGCAATCAAATGTTCCTTTTAGAATAGCTATAGCCATCATTATCGAAACAGCTCTTGTTGTTTTCTTCACCAACAACTGACTCCTTGCTCATCTCGCTTAGAAGAGAATCGGCGAGGATGATGTCCATCGGCGGCGTCCATTTTATTTTTTTTTTTTCATTATACAATGTCCGCAATAAGCGAGAATTTGGTTTTCGTGAGGGTGGTAGAGGAGACCAATTGAATTCATCCATTTGAATATGTATATGATATGAATGTAAGAAAATTTATGTGAAGGTGGTAGATGAGAATAGTTTTGAGAAGAAATGTATATTTTGTGGTAAGTTTGAGCATGTGTTTATAAACCATTTGTAAATCGATAAAATTATTTTGACAAGACATATCACTACAAAGTTGATAAGTTACATCGCAGGCAATACTTGAACATAACCGCATAAGGCGATAAGGTACAACGGACAAGACTAAACAAGCGCATAAAGCGATATGATAATTCGAATCAACACGTTCTTGGTTCACGTGGCTATCACCGAGTGATCCGGCATTCTTTCAACATCCATATTTTCATCATGAACATTATCATCTCCCAAATTAGATTGCACAAAACTACGCCCATCATCATGTCCAACATTAGCTCTAAGATTATCTTGCTAGAACTAGCACTCGACATCAGGAACATAATCACCTCCCAAGTTATCGCCTTAACTACCCCAATATCCGGAATATTATCATCTCTTAACAAGGACACATATTGAGAATATTCAGGATTCGTTTCGATGTCCGATATGGCTATATTTTGTATTTGTTCTGTTTCAACATATACATCGACAAATAAAATTTCTGAAATCGGATCAAAGAAAAACCATAAATTCTCGTCACTAGTTATTGGTATTAATCGTGAATGATTTCCGGAGTTATACTTAACAAACACCTTCAACTGAAACTCATTACTATCAATATTTAACAATCGTATAGTTTTCTAATCAATTCATCCAACTTTGTCATCCGAGACAGTCTATGAATTATAATTGGACCACGATCATAAGATATTGTGAACCCATCTTGTACAATTCGTCCTCCAAAATATGCAATAATATCTATATTTTGTGATGACATGTCATTAAATACAATAAAATAATAGAATTAATTAATATGTGTACTAACTTTTAAAATACTAAAACTAACCAAAACAATTTATTTGTAAATAATGAATTGAATTAATATAAAAAAGACAATACTAAAACTTACCCGCAAAACTTAGTAAATGTCTGGAAATGTAGTATATCCGCAATTATAATATATGAAAATAAAATAAGCATAGTTAATTTCTTAAAAAATTATATAATTGGCCGGAAAAATTTTTCCGGTCGGACGAATTTTTCCGGCAACCTAAGAAAACGCCAAAGATCCTCCCACCCAAGGTTCTTTGTCTTCACGGAATATTTTCCGATCGCCGGAGAAATTTTCCTAAGCAGCCCCAACCCCAACCCCAACCATCCCCCAAAATTTTCGATTCCTACTCTATTATTAGGAAAAATACACATACATAATAAACAACACTAAACATACAATATATATAAAATTTACAAAAAAAAAAAAAAAAAAAAAAAGATGAGTTGAAGGGGAGGGAGACTTACCGGGATGAGGAATGGAGAGGATGGTTGAGTTTTGGAGTGGGGAAGGGGAGTGGGGGGGGGGTTTTGGCGTGAATTATTGGGATGAGAAAGCGAGTTGGCAAACTTTTTTGTTTGTCATAAAGCAAAAAAAATACGCTGCCAATGTTATTTTCTCATTCAAAATTTAAAAAAAAGGGTCAAAGACCGATCTTGGTTGTAGCTTTTTGAAAAAAAAACGATACGATCGTTGTTTTCACCCTTTTTGATTTTTTTTTTTTTGTGGTACTTTGTTAAATCAAATTTTAAATAACAATATTTATTTAAATAGCCCCAGATTATTATCTCTTTGTTTTTCATACTATCTTCATTTGTTGATTTTTTTCGAAAAAATCTAACGATTCTATTCATATTTAATTAGATCTTGTCAAAGTCTTACGTAATACCTAACAGCCCGAGTTCCAGGCCTTAACAATAACAGGCTTTACTTATTGCTTGACTTAGGGAAAATCTTGGGTAGAGCTAATCAATATATGAAAGAATTTTATTTTTTTCAAACAAATTCAACTATTTAAATCAAAATCAAGTTTAACTTGGCTCACGATACCACAAAGGGTACCAGGAAAATTCAAAGTTTAATTTCCGTTTTAGGAAATGCTTTTAAGCGACTTAAGCGAGATAGAAGGCGGCTTATTTTTCAAAAGATTTTAAGGATAATATAAATCCGTGAAGTTGTTCTTCTTGAAGAAGATATGGAACATACTCTGGATTTAATTCCTTAAGTAAATTTCTAAAATAATCAATATTATCTTGAACGTTTTTAGTTTTCTTTTTTAGTTTCTTTATATATGTAGGAAATCGATGATAAAAATATAATCGTATGGCGAATATTATAATTCATAAATAAAATACTTACATGATATTGTGCAAAGATCTTGAGAAATTTTTCTTTATTGTACTTGACACTTTGTACAAGCTCAAACCTTCATAATACTATTATACAAGATAGTTTTTCTCACTCTAAAACTCGATGCCTCTCAAATGAAAAGAACATACAATATAAAGATCTAAAGCTTGGACTGTGCGAACATCAACTCCGGACTTCAAATGGTTTTTAACCTTCTTACGTCATTGCTTGCGTCATCTTTTTTTCATTATGACTAATTTCTACATTGTTGTGTGAGAATTTCAAGCATTGCTGCTTCATCATCATTATATAAATTTTGTGCATCATTCATTTCGGTATCATCTGGAACTTTTTCGTTGACTTTGTTCTGTAAGAGCAAATTTTACTTTCGTTGAGGATTGTCATACAATAATGTATTCTCCCAAATTTTTATATAATCATCATAATTATAGAGATTAGGTAAGGACCTATAAGAATATGAGTTGTCTTGTTTGAAGTGATTATAGTCCCCAATTTGAGGGGGTATAATATTTTTAATAATTAACTTTGAGAAATTTTGGGTTCTTTATCTATGTAAATATTGTCAATTAAGCACTAATATATAAACGCTACGTGTTAAAGGGTCCACTGAACAGGGCCGAGAAACTTTATTAGACAATGCAGACAAAGCCCAACAAGTAAATTCTGGGACCAAATTATATCCACTACAGACCATGGCAGATACAACATGCAATTGATCAACTCAATCACACTGGTCCAATGGGTCCAAACAATTACAACTCCAGTTGTTCATCCAATTCCAATCGGTACCTATCCATAAAACACCTATAGATCTAAGAATCCAATAATTTCTAACAAGTTATTACAGAGACCTATGCCTATCTTAAATTAAGATAACATGCCCTCTGAATTTATGAATTCAAATGTTAATCATTATTTCTATTTAGATCTTTTTTTAAACTTTAATTTTTTGAAGAAAAAGGGCTTGATTCAACTCTTTCATTGAGATAGTCAAATGCGAATCTTTGGATCTAATCTCTTTATTTTATTTTTATTCTTTTAGATCGAATGTGGTGCTTATCAATTTGAATTATTTTTTGTGTGTTGTTAGTCATAAATTAATGTGAAAATATATATAGCATACGTCGAATTTAAAATTTGGGAGCTGACCAGAGATATTGAACTGAAATTTTAGTTCTTTTTCTGCCTGTCACTTATTAAGGTAAAATTTATTTAGGCAATACATATATCAATTTCTTGTTAAGGTGTGAAGATTTTAAAAATATTTTTTTTTTATTAATTTGATAGTCTAAAATACTTTCTCTTCAGTCACATGGCACTTTGGAGCACAGTTTTTTTTTTTTTTTTACACATAACAGCAAAAATAAAATTTAAAAAGAAAGGCCCGGCCCAACCCTCATTTTTAAGGTACTTGTTTATTATTTCAATTGAAAACATGTGGATGCTATGAATAATATGATATGATTTTGTGATTTTTGGTTTGTTGAAATATTGTTGTTTTGCCGGCATATTAATTTCCTTATTTATTCTAGTAATGAATATTGGGTTCTTAGTTGATTGATGTATCGGCCCCGAGGGTAGTCATCGAGGGCAACCGCCAGGGACCCCGGTTTTTTACATAGGTCTTTATATATGTATACATGTTTTATTAAATATATATATATAAGGGCCCCCAAAAAATTAAAAAGTATCAAATGGCAAAAATTAAAAAATACCAAATGACCATTTTCTTTAAAATTGTACTAAAATAATTAATCTAACTTCTAATTCAAAATAAAATAAAAATATTTTTCTTTCATATCTTTAAAAATACTATATGGTTATGACGTGTTCTCATTCTACTTAAAAACAAAGTGGTTTTGTTTTAATTAAAAAAATACGAAAATATTTTGTGATATGGGAAATTCTTGTGTTAAAGTTGTGTCATTTTTTAGAATTGTGCAACGTATGTATACTTTATTTGCTAGTTCTACAAAAAGATAGAATGTTTTACAAGATCATGTTTATCACTTGACTTTAAACCCATTGTCAACAACAAGAGGAAAGTGTTGGATTGTTTTCCAAATACTTCTATTGCTTATAGAGTTTTGTTAACTATATCAAGAACATTAGCATAGAGAAGTTTTTCAAAACTAAAATTGATAAAATCACATTTGCATTCAACTATGTCTCAAGAAAGATTAAATGAGTTAATAATTTTATGTATTGAAAATAAGGTATTGGAAAGTCTTGATTTCGATGATCTTATTGATAATTTTTTTTGAGAGGAAAATTTTCATTAAATTTTTGAAATCGCCCGGCGATTGACATAACGGGTCTGGGAGATGATCCCAAACAAAGACTTCAGTGGACATAGATTTTGCAAATTTGGCAAGATGGTGTGCTACAAAATTAAAACAACGGCGGAGCCAAAAGGGGCCATTAATATCAATTGATTTCGAGCCTGTGAAATATCTTGGAGAATGGCGTAGCATGAAGAGGGGCAACATGTTTCATCGGATAAAGCACGGATAACTTCCGGTTGCATCACCAAAAATAGCAAGTTGATCCAGGGGATGAGAGGAGGCCGTGAGTGAGAGCTTCTTTTAAAGCAAGAAATTCGGCGACCTCCGGGCAATAATACCAACAACTCTTTTTGAGATGCCAATTAGAACTGTCGTTTTCATCAAATAACGCTATTCCAAGGCGGCAGTAGAGGTGTGTTGTGAAATGGCTCCATCGAAACAAATACGGGAACGGCAATGTGGATGGGGCGGAAGGATGGGGGACCGCAGATGTATTAGGGAATATTCGGATGAGAAAAGCGAAGAGCCAAAGTCCCTTAATATGGTGTGAACCGCCATGACAATCGAGTGAGTCCGAGCGAGCATTCTCAAATTTCCGCTTATTTCGATGGAACCACAATAAGCTAGTAGCGACAATAAAAATATTGCCCACATCTTGGCGATTTTTCGAGTATGTCTTGATACAAAGGGAGAACACAGGTTGCGAGAAGTGGAAAATAATATTGGATAAACCCAACAAATTCCACACTTTCAAAGCCAACCGACAAGAGAGAAGAAAATGTGATTTGAATCACAATTACAATTAGAGCAAAACGTGCAAGATTCTCGAGGCCGAAATATGGTGACGGGCGAGATTATCCAAAGTTGCGATCGCCTCCGAACAACACCAAGCAAACAATTTTAGTCGAGGAGGGACACCAAACTTCCACAACTTTTGCGGATAGAATTTAAAGAGGAGAAGCTGGTCGGAAGGTCGCCAAGAGGCCCGGCAGACGGCATTGGACTTGAGATGGCGATATGATAAGTTGATTTAACAAGTAAATTTTCCGTTCCGTGTATGGTGCCAACACCACAAATCCCCAGACTTGAGTATCCCCAATTGGAATGGAGAGGGAGAGAAGCTTCCTCCGGACTAAAAAGGAACGAACCAAGGCTACGCCCCAATACGAATTAGTGGCGTCAAAGAGAGATTGGTTTGTGGCTGGCTTGAGGTCGGGAAACCAACAAGCGAGCGTGCGTAAAAATCATTTGCCCGGGAGCCAAGGATCAAACCAAATACGTGTGTTAGAACCCGAACGGATAAGACGACGAGCTCCCAAGCAAATAAGTGGGCGACTCTCCATGATGCTTCTCCAACTCCAAGATGGCCGTGAGCCTAGTTGGGCATCGAAGAAATTCCCCCTTGGAAAATATTTAGCGCGTAGAAGCGGGCAAGCAAAGATGAAGGATGACAAATAAGTCGCCATGCTTGTTTAGCTAAGAGCGCTAGATTAAAAGCACGAAGGTGTCGAAAGCCAAGTCCCCCGATATTTTTATTTCGCGCAATTTTGTTCCAGGATAACCAATGCATTTTTTTCCCATCGGCCGAACCGCTCCAAAAAATTCCGCCATAGATTGAATTTTATCGAGAATGTTATCCGGAAGCGGAAGCAAAGACATAGCATACGCAAGGATGGGATGAATCTGATTTGATAAGAATGTCACGACCGGCTTGGGATAAGGACTTTTCCTTCCAACCTTGAATTCGATGCCGACGCGGTCTTGGATGGACGAAAAAAAACCTCACGTTTATTTTTACCAATCATCGAGGGCAGGCCAAGATATTTGCCATGAGAAGTGACAATGGAATGCCAAGAATATCGATGTCTGCTCAATGATGGTTGGAGATGTGTTTGGAGTAAAGAGAATTCCCGATTTGTCGAAGTTAATGCGTTGACCGAAGCACGCTCAAAAAGATCAATAGCAAATTTAAGGTGTCTAGCTTCATCGAGCGTAGCGTTACCGAACAAAGAGGGTGTCGTCTGCAAAGAAGAGGTGTGAGACACTCGGGGCATGTCTATTAATCAATTCCGTGAATTTTTCGGCGACTGGAGATCCTGCAAAATAGATGAAAATACTTGGCACAAATAATAAAAATATAAGGTGAGAGAGGGTCCCTTGGCGAATACCCGATGGGGAATAACCGAGCCAATCGTGAGCCATTTAGAAGAAAAGAAAAAGACGAGGAGGATATGCACATACGAATGAGGTCAATAAAAGGGGAAGGGAAACCTAACGACTTAAGGACTTCAAGAACGAAAGGCCACTCGACACGATCAAACGCCTTGCTCATGTCGAGTTTAATCGACATAAGCCCAAGCTTGCCTTTTTGTACGCATTTTCATGGAATGGTGGATTTCATACGCGACAAGGATGTTATCGGTGATAAGACGGTTTGGGAGAAAAGAGGATTGGGTTTCGGCGATTATGCGAGTTAAGACGGGCCGCACACGATTTGAAATGACTTTGGACACAATGCGATAGAGGGCGTTGCATAGATCGACAGCGGGAAGTGAGCAACCATGTCAGGATTTTTGATCTTTGGAATGAGAACGATGTGCGTGTTGTTCAAATTATTTGGGATAATTTTCGAGTTGAGGAAGGACAAGACCGATTTCGTGACATCATGACCCACGCAGACCAATATTTTTGAAAGAAAACTGGACTCATCCCGTCGAGGCCCAGGTGACTTGAAAGGGTGCATATGTTTGATCGCTTTCATGACTTCCAAATCGGAGTAAGGCGAGTGAGATCATCGGCCAACTCTTGAGAGATACGAGGTCGAATACGACTAAGAGCTCGTTGGATATCACAAGGAGTAGGGGAGGACGAAGTGAAGATGTTGTTGAAATAATCGACGATGATTTTTTCAATATCGGCGTCGGAGGAGGCTAGAGCACCGTTGTTATCTTTTAATGAATGGATGGTTAATAGAACGGCGCTTCAATGCATGCGCGTGGAAAAACGAAGTGTTTGGTCTCCGTTCTTATACCAAGTGTTGCTTGGCTCTCTGTTTCCATTTAAGGTCATTGAGCTCAAGAAGAAAATCAAGACGGCGGCCATGTAGATCTGTTAAGACCAATTTAATAGAATCGGTGATAGTGCCTGTTCAAGAGCCGAGAATTTGCTTTTTTAAATCATCAATCTTATCCGTCAAATTGCCAAATGAGGACGGTTCCAACGAATGAGGCCCGCCAAGCAAGAGTTTAATTTTTCATCAATAGGGCAAATCGAATTATCCCAAAATTCCCGGATAATGCGTTCACATTCGGCCGAGCGAACCCAAAATGATTCAAAACGAGGAGGTTTTCTCTTTGGGAAGTTATGATATGGAGAGTGGGGTTTCGGTTGTGCCACGATAAAAGCGTGGTCGGAACAAAACGAAGGAGTATTTGTGATAGTATGCCACGGGAATATAGATCGGAAAAGAGGGGTTGCAAAGGCATCGGTCGAGGCGGGCACGTTTAGTGAAAGGAAATGAAGATAAGCGATTCCAAGTGAACTTTGGGCCGCAAAATCCCATGTCCGAAAGATCACAAAGATTAATGGCGTCCCCGAAAAGATTAATTTGCCAAGATGCTTGGGGATGACTCCCTGAGAACTCATGAAGGTGAAGAACCTCATTAAAATCCCCAAGCAAATCCATGGTTCGGTAGGCGGAGGCAAGACTTTTAAAGAAATCCCCAAAAGACGGCTACCGAGAGACCGACGGTTGACCATAGACACCAAGAAGACGAAATTTTTGGAAGCATAGGTGATATACACATCAATAATGCGATCATTATAACGCGGAGGGCAACATCCAAATTTTGACGCCATAAGAGGGCCAGCCGCCGAACGACTGCAGGGTGCCACCGAGATTCCAAAGAAGCCTAATGAATTCTTGAGTCCATCGAAATCACGATCACAAAATTTGGTTTCACAAAGGAAAACCACGGTTGGGGACTTTTGCGAATAATATCGCGGAGCTCTTGAACTGCACAGGGTTCCCAAGCCCTCGATGAGTTCAGTGAGGAGATTCATGATGGTCGGCGGGTTGGCTCGCAAGCGCAACCTCCGCCGTTGGAGTAGAAGAGTCAACATTATCATCCAAAAGCATCACAGAGACATCATCGTTGTGATCATCAAGTCTAGCTTTTTTCTCCAAGATTTCGCCTGCGGTATCATTTGGGTGGCGGGGTTATCACGACCGAGGAGGTGGAGCTTACGTTTCTTGATGATTGGGGTGAAGTGTAGGAGGTAGAAGCTTGAGAGGAGCGTTTTTTTGGCTTTGAGGAATTTTCTCGCAAGTTTTCGTCTTTGGAGTATCCATAAGCATAGTACACAAAGGATGACAACAAGGAAAGGGCTAGGAGGTAGATGAGAGGATAAGGGGATATGAGGAGTAGGAGATCGAGTGGGGGGCTGAGTTATTATAAGAATGAATTGGAAGATGAGAAATGAGAGATGTTTGTGTGTGGCTAGGTGGCGGAGGAGATAAAAGATGAGAGGGGGAGTTAGGCGGCGAAGGTGGGGTCATGGGGTTTCGGGGTGAAGACGGGGACAGAGAAGCGATAGGAATGAGATCGAGATATATTGTTATATGAGGGTCGCTTTCGATGAGGGGATGGATGATAACGGAATCGAGAGAATGTTGGAGTGATGGATGGGAGGCTTGTGAGAGGAGATTGTGGTGAAGGAACAGGGGAGTGGGGAGATGATTGGAGGCAGAGAGACACTTGGAGGTGGGATTATGGTATGAGGGAGCAATCTGTATGGTGAGGGGGTAGGATCGATGAAAGAGATGGAAGGGGAATGGAAGATGAAGGTGTGTAAGTTGTAGTGGAAATGTGAGTGGACGTAGGGGGACGAAATGGGTTGTGAGGGGGTTCGGTTAGAAGAGAAAGGATTAGTGTGTATTCGGCCCAAATCCACTCGCCAAATTGAAAAGATTTTTCCGAGAGGTTATCTTGAAGAACATAGTCATCGCAATCCTTAACAATATGATTTAATTTGCCGCAGTTGATAGCAAAACTCAGGTATTCTTTCATATTTCAAAACCACGAGGCGATTTTGAAATTTTTCGCCTAATGAATAACACGGCAAAGAGGTTTAGATATGTCAAGCTCCACCCGGATGCGAAGAAATTTTCCGATAATCGAGTCCGTAATATCGGAATGGACTTGAGGAATTTACCAATGAAGTTTGCCCGAGCTGCAAAATTCTTTGTGAATAATCCAAGCGGGAGTCCATGCAATTGAATCCAAAAGGGACACGAAGTGAATTTTAAATTTGAAGAGATCACCCATCATTGGCGTCTTGTAGGATGAGTAGATATTTGTCGAATAGCCACGGTGCTCCGAATGAGACTCGTTTTTGTCACCATATTATCAAAACAAAAGAAAAACGTTTTCATGGAGGGGTTTGCATGTAAGTGTGCCTCGGGATTCCATAATCTTTTGAAAAGTGAAGAAATCTGGTCCAAACCGATAATACGGGGGCAAGAATTTTTCCAACAATGCAAGGAAGATAGAGAGGGTTCCAAAGTAGTGCCATCGTGGGGAGAGGGGATGATTCTTTATCGCCAAGGGATAGTTGGGCATACAGAGAATCGAGGTCGTCGGCCATGGAAGTGATAAAGAAGGAGCAAAAGACTAGATAACGAGCCAAAAGAAAAGGACGAGAAGAAACAGGGGGAAAAACAGAGGAGATGGAGGAGGCGGAGGAGGGCGTGTAGGAGTGAAGGAATGAAAAACACAGGTCAAAGAGTAAAGGGATAGGGGTATCGGTGTTCGCAACGGCGACATTCAAACGGCTAGAAAAGCAAAAGAAGAGAAAGAGCACGCGGAAAGTGGATGAAGATTGGCGTGGGGGACAAGGATGGCGAAAGTGGGCAAACAAATTCTTTGGGGAAACCCGAGGCAAAGTGCGCTCAAGGTTACTCCCCACGAGAGAACCTTAGGACAATACTCTCAAAGACTATTGATAATTTTGTTTCTCATAATGCTAGAAGATCAAAAAAATATTTCAATGATTATTTTATACTTTTTTTTGTCTTTGTAGGTGTTGCACTTGTTGAATATTCTAGATGACGTCGAAAAAAATGTTAACTGTTGGAACTTGAACTTTTTTATTGTATTTTTTATAGGGACTCTTTTTTCTCATCGCCAAGAACTCCCGAAAGGTTAAGACCGGCCCTCTTGATGTATGTTGTTGTCTTGTCGGCATGTTACGATTTTAACTAGTTGTGTTGTCACTCACGCTAAAGTATTTCCTTTGGCTATTATAATAATTAATATTACAATTGATGTTTCGCCCTTAATTTAGAGCAATATTTTAAAATAATAATTTTGTCACTATAAGGGCCATGTAAAGCCAAAGCCTATATCTAGAGCAATATTTTAAAATAAGATTTTCGTCACTATAAGGGCCATGTAAAGACCTGCACAAATTTGATGAAGTGTATATAAGGTAGAGAGGAAATTGCTAGTTTGCGCGTATTATTAACTATATTTTTAAGTTAATTATTAATTGGCACCTGCATGTCTAAATAATTGTATTCGAAAAAAGTAAAAAGAAGTAAAGATCTCCTATTTTATTTAGTGTTTCATCTTTTATTTTAATAGTATAAATACATGTCACGTGTACATGATGTTGTGATTTTTGTACACGTGACATTGACACAATTCACAAGAGTATAGGATGAAACATAAAATCGAATAGGAGGAGATCTTGATTGAAATACCGAATAACCATGTTAATGTTGGAAGAGCGAAGGAATTCTTGCAATCAAACCTTAAAAATTACTTGACAACGTTTTATAAGTACTCTAGCATACAAATTTAGGCGTTGCATGTCTTAATATGTTACAACCAAATCTTATTAAATCAGAAAATACATCATCCAGTTCTATACATGCTTACGGTTATCACTTGAAAGAACTGACTTCACAAAATTACAATATATCAAACCCTAGAATTAAGGCTACAAAACTCTATTTATTAACACCCCACATCCATTAATTAATTACCAAAGATCAAGTAATTAATTTCTAAACTTAAGCTTATTGTCACGCCCAAACGTGACGCGACAATGATCAATCACTTAAAGTAAATAAATCAACAGTCTAAACCAAAGATACCAAACTCCAAGTGAAATAGAGTCTAATGCGGCGGAATTAAAATAAACACGAGTACAGACATTACAATCTTAAAGTCGGCGGTATCCGAATACAACCCAAAAGATTATCCGAATTAACTTACACCCAAACAAAAATAAATGAAGGAGTCCAACAACAAATAAAAGTAAAAGGAATTGTCGCTCCACATCACGTATAGGGATTCAATCTGCGGTAGGTTCGATGTCTTCCGAACTCTTCATCTAAAGGTTAGAAAACAGGAGGGAATGAGACAAATCTCAGTGGATGGGGTGATCGTGTGCAAGTGTGGCGATATAAATAGTTAATGCGAGAAATTTAGTGTATGAAAACGCGTGAGAGATGATGCATGATTTCACACATCCACAAGCGTCGTGATAAATATATTAAGTAACATACTTATATAGTTTTAAGAAAATAGTTCGTGGTCACGCGAGCACTATGGTTCAAGCAGGACGGGGAGGATTGCGTGACGGATTTGTAACGCCAATCCTATGCAAGACAAGTAGTGGTTGCGTCACGAATTTGTAGCGCCAACCTATGCAATACAAGTAGCGGTTGCGTCACGGTTTGTAGCGCCAACCAAAGCGGGTCCGATTAACTCCGGAATCGTGTGGATCGAGGACAACGATTCCTTCGTTCTTCCTTGTAACTCCCGAGCAAGATGGTCCAAGACCTGTCACCTTATCGCTCCGCAGAGGGCAAAGACAAAATCCACAGTGGAGCTAGCAAGGCTCGGATTTGTCATAATCATGATTATACCTCAAGTACTACGACCGCTTCCCTTGGACAAACTCCCGTCCCTCGTTGCGGGATTAGGGCGATGGGGTAGGAAGAGTGGAATAGCGGCCAGCTGCCCGGTTCCATCCCCGACGTATCCATTCCGATGTGAGCTCGACACACCAAGTTGACTCAGCGAGGAAAGTAAACACAAGTTCATGTAGTCAACCAGGCAATGAGTATTATTGATTCGGGAAGTTAGATTCATGAAAAGTTTTGAAAAATTTGCGTAAGGTAATTATGGTGTTGGTGGAGTTATTTGGATGAAGATGATTATCGGGAGGATAAGCAATCTTTGATATCTTGAACGATTAGGTGGAACATAAGTCCCGTTATAGATTCAAATCGCAAGACGAGGAAGTCGCCCGCGATCGGGTATTAATCGGTCAAGGCGGTCCGATAAGTCAAGGGGTTTTTGAGAAATTAAAATATTTTAATTAAGAATTGAAGTCAGAGGGTCCAGGGCTATTTTAGTAAAATAAAAATAATTTGAGTTAGGTCCTTGATAAAAAGAAAATTTTCAATTTAGCCCCGTTTTGTAAAAACCAATACTTTTGGGGTTAAAAATTCAATAAATAAATATCCCGACCTTGAAAAATTATGAGTTCAGTTCCTAAACTCTCCAAATTGTTCAGAGATTAAGGTTTTTGAAGTTTTGAGGTCGAGTTTTTTTTTTTTTGTTTATAAGATTCTCATATTGGCCCCAAATTTGTTAAAATTGTCGTTTCGGGCCCTAAGTTTAAAATAATCGGAACTCACAAACCGGAAGGGCTTTTAATGTCATTCCAGTTGGAAAATGTCACTAAGGTTAGTGAGATATTGGGACAAAAACAGTTTTAAAACGTCATAAGTATAGGTCCCTTAACTTTTGAAAATCTCATTTTTGTCCCATTTTGAAATAATTGCCTTCAAGGCTTTTAGGGGTCCAATTGTTATGGAATTTGAACCTTGGGTCCAAAATATAATTATGTTATAGGTAAATTAGTATTTCCAGGTACATGGGCTGTATAAGTCCTGGAAAGTTCATTTGGGTCCTCAAGTTTAATCTTTTACAATTTGGTCCCTCAAGTTTCATAAAATTACTTTCCAAGCTCTAAACACTTGGATTTTTGGAATACACTTAAAATATGTTATTTCCAGTCCCTTAAGAGTTAAAATTTCAAATTTTAAAATTTGGGTCTGGTACAGTTTCGAAATTTGCAAAATAGCCCTTAAACTTCTCAAATTTTGCAATCTAGTCCTTGGGCTTTTAAAGGTTGATTTTAATTATCTAAAAACTCTTAAAACTTTATTAAAATGTCAAAACATCATTTTTGAACCTGAGTACAGTCCCAAAAATCGAAAATTACAGAGAGGTCCCTTAATTTTATTTTCTTGCAATTAAGTCCACCAACTTTCCATTTTTGCATTTTAAGTCCGAAAATCGAAATTTAATCAATTATGCTCGACTTGTCCAGGTTATAAATCATTCAAAACATAGATTTCAAGATCCATACACATACATAACCATCTCATACAAGATTTATCAAATATGACAATAAAGTGTACATGTATGTCCTAATTTTCGATAAATCGCATTTTGAGCAACATTTGAGAAATTTTCCAACTAGATACAAGAAAATAGCATGAAATACATAATATATATCTCAAGTGCTCAATAACAAAATACTACATGCATATTTTCAATTTAAAACACCTAGAAGTTGAAAGGATTTTTCCACCCACCTTAAAGTGCGGTTTGTTGGGAAAAATGAAATAAATCTCTCTCGATGAAGGAGTGACTTAGGTCAGCCCCTAAGTCAAGGAATATCAAAAAATATAGGAGTTAGAAGAACGTGGTTAAAATTTAAGGGGAGAGGAAGATAGTGAGAAAATTGGAATTACTACACTTACCTTGTGTAGTGAATAAAATGTGACTAGTAATGGCTTCCAAGTGCAAGATTTTGGTCACCCTTAATGTTAACCTCCAAAGTCAGCCCCTAAAACTCCAAAAATGAAAATGGAGTGTCAAAGTTTGGAAAATAAAAAGAGAAGAAGAAAAGGTACCAAAAATTCCATTTCTTACCTTATAGTCCAACTTCTTCACAATTTTCTTCAAGATGACAAGTCTCTTAACAACTTCAAAGGTCTTCTAGGTATACCTCAAAATCAAAAATCAAACTTAAATTAGAAGGTGAAAGAGATGAGTTAGGTGATATCAAAATGGATTGAAAAAGACATTTTCCTTACCTTGGTAGTGATGGTTCGAATTTTATGATTTGAGTAGAAAGAATGTTTGTTTTTGTTTAGTTGTTTGAAGAAAGAAGAAGTGTTTGATGATATGAAGAAGATGTTCTTGAAGTTGTGAAGGATGTTTGAAGATGTGAAGGAATTGTGTTTGAAGATTTGAAGATATGAAGATATGTTGTTTGAATGTTTGAAGATGTGAAGGAATGGTGTTTGAAGATTTGAAGATATGGTGTTTGAAGATTTGAAGATGTGAAGGGATGGAGTTTGAAGATTTGAAGATATGGTGTTTGAAGATTTGAAGATGTGAAGGAATGGTGTTTGAAGATTTGAAGATATGAAGAAGTGTTCTTGAAGATATGAAGGAGTGGATGAAGATATACTTAGAGAGATGTTGGAGATTTTAGAGAGAAGTTGGAGAAAATGCTTGAATTATGAATGTGTTGGATGAAAATGATATTTTGATCAAATATTTTTATCTTCAATGTGTTATGGATGAAAATTGAGGTGGAGGGGGAGGAGACAAATTTTTTTGGTCAAATTCTATGTCTTCCAACTTGTCTCTAGCATGGGGACAAAGGCCTTGGTCAAAGTGTGGTCTTGCATGGGAGGATGAAATTGAAGGGATTGAGGAGGATGTTGGCATGGAATGTTGGGAAGCCTCCAACATGTTGGGTATGTTTATAATAAAGAATTGGTGTATAAGATATTGTGTATAAGATTTGAATTAGTGGTGTAAAAATACACAAGATGAATACACAAGGTGTACATGTACAAGAGTTGGGAGATATATCTACACCAAATATACATCATGACCGTCCACCTAAGGGTATTTGTGGTATTTCCATATATTTTCTTTTTTGTCCCAAATTGGTGATAAAAGATGAATAATATCAATATTCAAATAATTAGTGATCTCCTTGATCACTTATAAGTCTCATGATCATTTAATCTAAATCGAATTTTTAATTCTATAAGGTATAAATCTCTAAAATAAATAGTCTCCAAAAATTCTAAGGTGACTAATGAGTACACAAATATTAATAATGATGATCGATCGAGTGATCATAATTGTGAAATAAAATTAATAAATGATTATGATCACAAGAAATAAATAAGGGAAATTAAAGATGAAATATATTTATCATTAATATTTACCCGTCAAAGCGACGTGGTAGAATTGTCAAATAGTACAAAGACGATACATGATAAGTCCATGTTCGAATAAAAATCGAGGGCTTCACACTTATTAATTCCCAATTAATTAACCATCATCACTATAACATCATTTTTAACAAAATGAAACATTATATTAGGAGGTGAACTTGATTGAAATACCGAATAACCATGTTAATGTTGGAAGTGACAAGGAATTATTGCAATCAAACCTTAACATTTACTTGACAACGTTGCCTGTATATATGTTACAATCAAATCTTATTAAATTAGAAAATACAACATCCAGTTCTATACATGCTTACGGTTTCAAAGAACTGACTTCACAAAATTACACTATATCAAACCCTAGAACACAAATTCACTCACAAAACTCCATTCATTAACACCCCACAAATCCATTAATTACCAAAGATCAAGTAATTAATTTCTAATCTTAAGCGTATTAATTCCCAATTAATTAACCATCATCACTATAACGTCATTTTTAACAAAATGAAGCATTAATAATTAGCCAAAAAATCCATGCACGCTACGCACGAATAACGTGCATGAATTCCATCCGTGTCCAATCTTTTTTTTTCTTTATTAAGTACATATCCTGGGAGACGAGGGTCAGACAGAAACCTATACCATCTTCTGAGTATTCATATCTTTCGTAATAGCCGGTATACAGCTCGAACTCCTCGCGATCCCCCTTTCTTCACATTTGTTCCCCCTTTATTCCTAGGGCTAAGGCTTTTACCCCTATTCCTCAAAATCTCCCTCATCGCCTCCGCCTGGCACAGAACCGGGTACGCCCGGCCCAACCGGTTGAACTTGGCGCACGCGCTAACGTGCGCCTGCACCGCCTCCTCCCTTTTCCCGCCATTTTTCTCCATCTCCTCCTTCACGGCCTCCGAGCACAGCCCGCATATCATCCGTCCGCAGTACTTCTCGCGCACTTTTTTCACGTACTGCGGCGTGCACTCCTCCGACATGCCGCAGCACTCGCATTTGGCGTCCTCGATCTCCGATATGGGCGGCAGAGACGGCGATTTTTGATCGGGGGTTAGGGTTTCTTGGGAAATGAGCTCGAAGGATATATCGGAGAGCGTGCGTTGGAGGGGCTCCACTGAGAGTTTTGGGGGTTTTTGATTAGTGGTGTTGGTTGGGGTGGGTTTGGGGAAGGGTTGGAGAAATGTGGTGTCTCTATTTGGTGCCATGATGATATGATGGGATTATATTGTGAGTGTTGAGGGGATGTATATTAATTAGGGTTTTTGAGTTGAAGAAGGGTTTACAATATGGAAATTGATGGAAGTGGATGATACCATAGGATTATAAATGTCAAAATAATAATGTGATAGTGTGCCCCCAAGGTTTAAATTTATAGTGTGTGTTCTCAATTTCTCATGAGATCTTTGATTAGGACGGGTGCAACTGTATGTGGACAAAAAAATTAGGATGGTGGTTGTGTTTGTGGGCAACTGTGTGTGTGCGTGAGAGAGAGGGGGGAATAGGAAATCCTGGGGCGATCAAGAATCAACTGGATTTTTCAGGATGATCATATATATGTATGAAATTAATTGAAATTCCACTTATTCGATTTATAATTTGAAAGTTGAAACTACATATGTGTACGGGTTCATGAATATTATTATTAAGCGGTCATGAGACTCAATTCATTTATAAAAAATGTTCAATTAATGATATCCGATGAATTATTTTTTATGTTTAGGATTTTTCTCTCATACATACGATATTGACTTAAGAATTGGAGAGGCATTTTTGGACAATCCCAAAGACCCCCTTACCTTGTTCTATGTATTGACTAATTCTCACTCGGAGATTTTCTTAGCTTTTGAATATTACTCAGCTCCTAGACAAGTCCGCTTCCTTCATTAGCTCAGTTCCTGGACAAATTAATGGAATTTGGACTATCAAACTCAACTTTCCTAATTTGGAGTGATCTACATTTTTTTGCATCATCAATATGGCAAGGAAATTTAGACCTTAATGCTTCTAAGTTAGTATTACTTATTTATGTGGGATGATATCTTCTATTTCAAGTACCGTTTTATCCTATTTAATAAGCTTCTTTATTTTTCTTAACGATTTTTGTTTTGGGATTCTAAAGAAATTAAAGCAAATAACAACATTAGATTAATATGGAATAAATTAGTAATTAACGATAATAAAATACTATATTATATACACTCAGGTAGTAGATAAGCACTCAATTATCACCACAATAATGTAGTAGGAAATTAGTTTCATTTTTCTAATATTTACCCTTTAATAATGAATAATTGTGCATTCCGTGAATTGATGCTGTTTTCACGGGACGTTGTACTGCAGCCATGCACTGTACATTTGCTTTTGTTGAACAACACATGAGAAACATCAAAAGTACCATTACATGATCAAATGCTTGTCTTGGCTACTCTTTTTTTCCTTTTTCCTCTTTAATTTTCCTTTTTTTTTTCACATTGGTAGTGACGAGCCCAAAAAAGGACACAAACCCATCACGAGAAAGTAATCAAATCTAACAGTATCTGAAAGGGGGGAAAAAAAAGAAATATTTGTGGTAAATTGTAAAGAAAATAAAGTTGCATGAAATCAGTTCACATGAGTCTTGATGGATAGCTAAAAGTAGTAATCTGGCTTTTTTTTATCAATTATTTTGTGTGACCTAGCTAGTCGTAAGTAGCACCATAAAGAAATTTTACGTACCCAAAAAACAAATAAAAAATATATTTTGAACGAGGAAGTTGAGGGCCCTGATCGACTGTGGAGTAGTATAGGGTATGACTAAAAGCTTGATAAGTCTTGGCTGTGGTTTTTAATTCGTCAGTGCCTTTTTATTATAAGTGATTGCATGATGTTCTGACTACATGTTTATTTTAGTGGGTGAAGTTCAATCCCCCGCCCAAAAAAATATATATGGTTGATACTTGATATTATTTTGCCTCCTCAAATAATGCAAAAAAATTCTCTCATCTATATGATTTATGGGCTAATTTAACATAATAGGGTTAATTTAAAATCAATTTAAACAAATAATGCAAAAAAATTAAAAAAATGGGTGAAAACAGTTTAAAATAGCATTTTCTCGAATTTTATTTTTTTAAAAATAGTTTAAAATAGCATTTTTAGTTTTAGGAAACAATATCAAATTTTTTTGTGTGATTTTAATTTTTCAAAATTAGCAATTTTTTTAATTTTAGTTCTGAAAACAGGTATTAAATCTCAATTTTCACAAATTATTTTTTTATTTTTTAATTATAGGATATTATTTTGTAAAAAATAAAAAATGCATACACATTTTTTTGGAATATAAAAATGAACTTCTACAACCCGGTTACATATTCAATCCTAGAAGCTGATCACACAAAACAAATTTGATATTGTTTCCTAAAACTAAAAATGCTATTTTAAACTAATTTTTAAAAAAATAATTCGAGAAAACAGCGTTAGAAACGCCGTTTTTCTGACAAAAACAGTGAAAACAGCGTTTCCAACGTTGTTTTCACCCATTTTTTTTTAAAAAAAAAAAAAAGAAAATTGTATTATTTGTTTAAATTGATTTTAAATTAATCCTATTATGTTAATTAGCCTGATTTATGTGTAGTATCCAATGTCGGATCCAGAAATTTTGTACAAAGTGGGCACAAAACAAAGCAAAAATTTGTATAAAATTGTCACACCGTACGACGAAAAGAAAAAATATATGTAAAATGTAATACTTTTAAGACCAAAAATAATGTTTTGCCTGAATATACTTTTTTAGTTGTTGAAATAATATATTAGTTTTCAAGCTAAACGTATTGCTTTTTACATTGAAAGTAGTACTTTTTTTGTCTCCGACGGTGCGCGACTCGCCTCATTAGAACGTACGCACAAAACATATACAATTATAAATTACATGAAAAATAAAATAATTACACATAAACTACACAAAAAAAAAAGTTACTTGAAGCACGTACACTTTATTAACTTGTTTTAACATAAATAATAGCTTTTAAAATAAACATTAAAGAATAAAAATAAAAATGTTATGGGGGCACGTTCCCCCATAAGAGATGTTGTGCATCCGTCTATGGTAGTATCACTTCATGTCTTCACGTGTTAACTTATCTTATGCAGTGGCGGAGCTAAATGGTGGCTAGGGAAACCCGCTCCCCCTCCCCCCACTTTTTTTCTTTTTTTTCTTTCACTACCTATATATGCATATATGTTTATATTTTGTCCCTTCGGCCTTCCCATAATTTTGTTGTATAAAATTTGTTATGTGCTACATGGTCATTTTTAGTAAGTTAAATTAGAAATATTGTGGGCCTTGTTTTTCTAAAAAATATTTTTTCTATTCATCAAAAGAAAGAAATGAAAACATAAGATGAGTTTTTATAATTGTTTGTTGTTCTTTATTGAAAAGAAAATTACAAAAAAGAAATTAGTATAAATTCAATTGCAGACGATTTCGTGATATGCTAGAAATATATTCTAAGTTTTAATAGATTAAGGATTTAATGATATATTTTGTAAATATTTACTAATGAATAATATTAATGTATTTTTTTGATGCATGTGTAATATATTTAGAATTTGTTATCTTTTATTTTTCTACTATTGCCCCCACTCCTCTCCTTATAATTACAAGTCTGGCTCCGCCCATGCTCTTATGGATGCGATCTTTTAGATATGTCCCTGTTTACAACACAAGCAAAACAGTCAGGGATTCCTAGGGTGTGTCCAGAAATACCCATCTAACGTAGGTTCAAGTCAGACTAAATCACAAGGATTTACATTGACTAGTATACCTACAAATGCTGAGGATTTGGGGTAATCCGGTGATGTATGGTGCATAAACTTAATGGTGTAACTAGCCCATTAAAGTAAGGTGGGCCGACACACGAAAATTGAATTGCCAGATAAAAAAAAAAACTCAAAAGAAAAATCCTATAAATAATAACTTAAATTTTTAAATTTTTTCAATTCCTAATAAAATTTAGTGAAAAAATTAAAAGGGTGGGGAAGCCGGGCCCAGGTTGGGCCTTCCTTTTCTACGCGGCTACAACCTTACATAAACTATTTGGGCTCCATGAACCTATATATGAGCTTGGGCCTGAAGCACTATGTGGCCCAAACAAGCATTACAACTACCATCCTTATTATCTTGTGGACTTCATTATGACGCGTGACACATCAATTTATTTTGGCAAAATATTCTATTTAAATTTGGGGAATGTTGCAGTTAAACTAATGAAACTTTAAAGTTTTATTACACTAAATAATAAAAATAATAATTTAAGTTAGGCCATTATAAAATAAAAATATTTTCTCTTCTTCCCTACTGCATATGAACGAGCGTAGTTGGATAGTATAACTCATTTTGCAAATTACACCAGCCCAAATAAGATATCATGTGGGCCAAGACAATGTGCAC
This sequence comes from Rehmannia glutinosa, assembly GCA_016081115.2. NCBI lineage: Eukaryota > Viridiplantae > Streptophyta > Magnoliopsida > Lamiales > Orobanchaceae > Rehmannia > Rehmannia glutinosa. Next base: position 229,726 of record JABTTQ020000256.1, read on the forward strand.
TTGGAGCATAACAATGTTTTTCTCTCTCTTGGGCCGCGCTTTCAAACTCTTAAAAGAGTGCATGGGACACAACGGGCCAAACCACAATGTTAAACCACATTCGGAGAAAGAATAAAGAAAAAAAAATAACCTTTTTGTAACATTGTTGTAATCTGGATTTCTTCTTTTTTGTTTTTCCCCAAAAAAAATCATATCATATTTGAAATAGAAAATATTGGCGGGTCGAATCAAAATTCTGTCGGGTTGCTGTTTGAGACCAAAGCCCAGCTCAACCTAGTTCATGAATATAGACACGAAATGACCGAATCAATTGGGTTGTGCTAGCATTTTGGGCTGATAGACTCCACTCTTTCGAGCTTTTTCAAAATTACAGTCCAATCCAAATTTCAACCCAAATGGGCCAGGGGCCGATTGTGGGTAGGTTTTGATAGCTCTAATCATAATAAAGCAATTTTAATCAACCAAAGTCCAAAGTTGTGAAATGACAAGTAAATATATTTTCTTAGATTAATATAGGCTATATTTTAGACTTGTCAATTTTAGCTATAATTTATCCTTTCACGCTATGATGTCAATATCCCTGGAAAACAAATAATATCCTCTTATAAAGCAAAGGAATAAATTTAAAATAAAATTTTCCATTTCCAACAGAACAAAAACCATAATCAATACATGTAATCAAATTCGGAAAAAATACCTAATGCCTAATTCTTTAAGGTTGCATTTGGATGGGAGAATTTGGATTTGGGAGATGAGTTGGATTTTGGGAGATGATTTAGGGAAGGATTTCAAATGACTCCAAATAGGAAGGATTTGAAATTCTCCAAAACGACTTCAAAAAATTAAACAAATGATTTGAAATTCATTATAAATCGACTCCATCCAAACAACCTCAATGATTTGTTATTATGGATTTGAAATCCATACCAAATCCTTCCATCCAAATAAGTCTAAGTTATAACGGTAGGCTAAATAATTGTGTCCACAAACTTAAAAGGAAAAGAGAAATTGAGACGCATTCGTGATAGGGATTTAGAGATTTTCCATTGATTAATGTTACTGCCTCTCAAGTCCTAACTGTACGTTGAATATTCAGTGTTGGATAGTGATTGAAAAAGATGTGACAGCATTAAAGTCAATAGTTAAAGCTGTGTTTGTCTGTGCCTCACAATTTTAGAACAAGAAAGGAATTTGAGACGTGGAAGCAATCCACTAATATTATAACGACCATTAATTGTTACTCCATTTTATAAAAAAAAAAAAAAGGGAAAAGAAAAAAGAAAAAAGAAAAACAAGGCTAATTAATATGCACAATTAATATTGTAGGAATAAATACATTATTGATACATTTAATGGGATTGAAATAACTTCATAATTTTGAAATCCTAATTTTGTTAATGATTATGCTTTGTATGCTACCAATGGATAAATGGGAAAAAACGGAGGGAGGTGCCGATACACAAAATTAGAATGGTAGGATAAAAATTTAAAAAAATCATACAAAAATTCAATATTTTCTTTAAAAAAATTACGTAGAAAAAAAAATTGAGGGATGGAGGCCCAAGTTGCCCCCCGCCCCCGCACCCCACCCCAACTATGCCATTGTATGGTACTGTGATTTTCATGGGCGGGGCTAAGGGAGGAACCTCAAATTTGTTTATCCTTTTATTTTCTAAGGGGAAAATGAAAAAAAATAAGGTGGCAATTGGATATGAAATAGATTTTTTTTTTTTCTAGAAATTTTTTTACCAAACACGCACGATTGTTTATGAAAATTTTCAGAAAATATATTATTCTCTCACTTTCACTTTTTCTTATATTTTCTCTCACCAATCACATCTACGCATTTTTCACAAAAAAACTAATCATTATTACACATTTTCCCACAAGTTTCACTATTCACTTATTCATACATTTCTAACTACCAATCATATTTAATTATTATTTTATTATTTCTAAATCAAATCAAATTTCATCATTACGTTTTCATCTCACATCCAATTACACTCTCAAAATTCATCTTTTTTCTTCTAAAATTTTTTTTACCACTATTTTCTAGCAAATGAAAATTTTTAAAATGAAAGTATATCCAATCGGCCCTAAATATCTTGACTAAGGAGAAAAAATAATTGAGTTAAGGGTAATTCTGGCTCCTGGCTACGCTCCTGGTGATCTTATAACAATGAATTTTGTTATACTAAATTTATTCATGTTAAAACTCCATAAAACATAATCCTTCTCATTTCTAACAGCCAAACTCAAATCACAATTAAATAAAGCACATGCTCATATCTTATATTCGTTTCTCATATTATATCGAGCAGAGAAAAACATTATATCATTTCACGATCAAGTAATTATTATCGCTTTTCTCAACAAAAAAAAAAGTGAGAGATTGCTTTTATGGTTTTGATCGTTATAGTTGTTGTTTTAGGAAGGTAATCGTATGTACATAACCTAGGGTGCTACAATGTGGGGTGAGGTACTTCCCATGAGGTGATTTGACTTAGAGTCCACAAAAAGAGGTGAGGGTACTTTATTTGAGGGTACGAGACGGAGACACACACGTTAGGCTCCTCCGATGCCTAAATCGAGAATCAAGTAGTTCAAATTTACTTAGAAAGCTAAAAAGCGAGGTAATTTAGAATAATGACAAGTTGTGTTTTACCTTGATTTTTGTGCCGTATTTATAGTATTGTTCACCGTGAAATGCGGATCATCGCACACGTGACACTCCATCGACGGCAGTGTAGGGCTGAGCGACTCGACCCGGTCTTTCGGGTCGAGGTGCAGACCCATATAAAAAGCCGCGGATTATGGGGGCATCTTATAATTTCCAGCGAGACGATGTCAAAATGGTAATTTTGACCTAGGCGAGGCAAACATAGTAATTTCCATATCATTTACTCCACAAGTTACTTTAGTAATTTATTGGCCACATATGAAGCGTAATGTTGAGCGAATTTGCAGTAGATGTGTTACTTGTAGGCAAGCTAAAACCCGGGTTCAAAATCAAGGTCTTTACACGCCCCTACCCATTCCGACAACACCTTGGGTGGATATTTCTATATATGGACTTTGTTTTAAGACTTCCGAGAACTAAACATGGGTCCGATTCTATATTTGTTGTCATAGATCGTTTTTCAAAGATGGCACATTTTATTCCATGTCATAAGACTAATAATGCATCTTTGATTGTCGATTTGTTCTTTAAAGAGGTTGTGAGATTGCATGGTATGCCTAGAACTATTGTTTCAGATAGGGACGCTAAGTTCTTAAGTTACTTTTGGAAGACCTTGTGGGGGAAATTGGGAACTAAATTGTTATTTTCTACTACATGTCATCCCCAAACAGATGGTAAAACTGAAGTAGTGAATAGGACTTTGTCTATGTTGTTAAGGGCTATTATTAAAAAGAACATTAAAACTTGGGAAGAGTGTTTACCGCATGTTAAGTTTGCTTATAATCGTGATGTACATTCTCGTGATCGAAGTTTTCACCATTTGAACTGGTTTATGGTTTTAATCCGCTAATCCTATCGATTTATCACCTTTACTGTTTTTGAGCATATTAACTTAGATGGGCGGGCGTAAGAAAGTCTGGTTTTGTGAAAAGCTTGATTACATGAGAAGCGAGACTCAACATCGACATTGAATAGCGAAAAGACACAGCGCAGCTAACAAGCATTACAAAAAGATGGTGTTTGAGTAGGGTGATTGGGTGCGGATATATATGTGGCCGAACGATTCCGGCCCATCAAAAATCCAAGTGCTGCTACAGTAAATGATCCATCTCAAGTGCTTGAGCGGATCAACGACAATGCTTACAAGATTAACTTGTCGGGAGAGTATGGAATTAATGTTTCTTTCAATGTTGTTGATCTTAGTCCATTTGATGCCGATTCGGATTTGAGGACAAATCCTTCTTAAGAGGATGGGAATGATGAGAATCCATGGACGAAGGATTCAATGACAAAGTGCGGTTGGTCCGGTGAAGGGCTCGAGCAAGAAAGTTCAAGGACACGCTCAATGGGTTGATTCAAGTCATGCGAGAATGAGACCAAGAGTACTCGTCGACGGAGAAATAAGTTCGGGTGGTCCGATTGATTAGCGTCATCAACGTTCCATAGTCCACCCTAGATCGAGCGATCGAATGATGCCAAGAATACGAGTCACTTTGAGACATTGTAATCAAGTTCTCATTAGTGTCTTGTATTCGTCTATCTTAGTTAGTTGTAATTCATTATGTTTAAGTCGTTTTGATGTTTAGAGGCCAAATAAACCTTTAAGATCGCGTCTTAAGTGGTTATTTCGAGTTTGGGCTGAGCAGGGATCAAATTCGAGGGTGAAGTCGCAAGGAAATGTTCGCACTCATGCACGACCAAGAGGCACGCCCGTGCGTGAGCCCGTGTGTGATGACGTACATTTTGGGAGCCTTAGACTTGACGCATGGACCAACGCACAGCCCGTGCATGTGCCCGTGCGTGGCATCGACTTGACGCACAACCCATGCGTGAGTCCATGCGTCTGTCCGGGAATTTGAGTTTTGTTTGTTTCGTTTCCTTTTCGGTTTTAAGTTGTTTCTAGTAGGGTTAGGATTTGCATCCTTATAAGGGTGAACACTTATTTTTTCATTAGTTATCAATTGAATTAAGTTTTTACTCGCAAATTGAGCGTTTCTCCAAGTGCTTCAAGATTTACGTTTCTTGTTGCAATTATCGACTTATCAGGCAATAATCCATAATTGTTTGTGGCGTTTTCACATATCGAGGTTCTTGCTTTGCTAAGCAACGGGTCAAGGTTTCCACCAATCTTTAACCAAACTAGTGAAGATCTTGGGTTAACAACATATTGTTGTTGGATCGTATGCACAATTATTGTTGCGGTTCACATTATTATCTTGGGAGCTTACGAATCTTAAGTGGTTCGCTTTCAACCCCGAAATACTAAGCAAATGTGTTTGTGAAAAAGTGAACATTGCGGTGATATCTCACGTTCTTTCATTGAAGGGGTAGTTTTTGACATAAGTCTTTAGTGCTTCCAAAATTAAACTAAGAACATAAGATATAATAGGTATGTAACATCAAGTATAGAACCTCCTTAAGTTGTGAATGTTCCACGATCTTGGGAGCTCCTTTCCTTGCCTATTTTCGAGCTTATACGTTCTCAAAGCACCTCGGTCACTTTAAAAGGTCCTTCCCGGTTTGACTACAACTTCCCAACATGCTTGAAACTTCAACTTTTTGAGCACGGATCCCCTACTTGAAAGCTTCGCTCCTCCCGAACCCTTTTTGTTGTATGTATTTTTCATCCTCCCCTTAGCATGACTTGGATCGAATGAATGTTTTGTCTCGCTTTTCTCAATAAGCTCAAGCTCGAGTTCTCTAGCCTCATTATGTTTCTCGGGATCATAGCAAGCGACCCTAAGCGAAGTTTCTCCAATCTCGACGGGCACAAATGCTTCTGACCTATACACTAGGCTAAAGGGCGTTTCCCTCGTCGAAGTCCATGGGGTCGTTCGGTATGCCCAAAGAACTCCGGGGAAGCTCATCAACCCAATATGACTTTGCTTCCTTTAGCCTTTCTTTTTAGGTGTTGTAGTATAATTCTATTTGCAACCTCGGTTTGCCCATTTGCTTGAGGTTCCCAACAGTTGTGAAATTTTGCTTGACTTTGTATTCTTCACACCATTCTTTCACCTTCTTGAGTACCATTATCTCCAAATTAAAATTTTAGGCGCCCAAATCTGGGGCGATATTATTCCACAAGAAATTCATGACCTCGATTCCGTTATCCTAGCTACTCCCTCGGCTTCAATCCACTTACAAAAGTATTTCACCGCCACAATGATGAATTTATTTTGAGCTCTAGCTATTGGAAATGGGTCCAAAATATCGATTCCCCATTGGTCGAAAGGATGACCATGGGGATCGTTTCCAAGCGGGCCGCAGGTTGGTGAGTTAGGTTCGCATGGAACTGACACTTTGCACATTTTGTGACAAACTTCATCGTATCATTTGCTAAGGTTGGCCAAAAGTAACCTTAACGTATCACCTTTTGGGTAAGCGCCTTGCCTCCCGAATGGTTACTACGATTGACTTCATGAATTTCCTCATCACATACATTCGCTTTTTTTCCTACCAAGGCACTTCAAGAATTGACCCTCATATTGATCTTTTGTACATCTCATTGTCTATCATTTAGAACCTAGATGCTCTAACTTGGACTCTTCTAACTTTTATCGGATCCGATGGTAAAGTTCCATTCTAAGAAACTCTTGACTCTTCCATCCAATCGTTCGGAGTATCAATTGAACAAACTAACATTTTGCTTGGATATCGCTTGACGAGACCTTCCTCCGCTAACAAGTCCCCGAGCCGCCACTAATACGATCATTTTCCTCGAGTTGTTCCCGTTCTGACATAAAGACTCGTGATGCGAGCTAAAGCATCGGCTCGCTCATTTTCATTGCTTGGGATTTGTTGCAGTTGAAAAAATTTGAACTTTTCCATTAACTAATTCGCTTTCTCCAAATAATTACTGATGGATCGGTCGCGAGTCGGTGTAGGCTACCAACCTCTTCACATTACATTTCTCCGCCATTTTTAGTCCTGCCAAAAGAATTTTATACTCAGCCTCGTTGTTTGTCACCTCGAATTCTAAGCGAAATGCCACCTTGATCTCGAAAGAATTAGGTTTTTGCAACAAGATCCAGTTCCTCCTCCTGTAGCCACCGCCGACCCATCCACGTGTAACAACCACGTCACTTTCTCTTTTTGATTCTCAATTTCCGGCCCACTTGCTTCGCTAACGAAATCGTCTAACACTTGAGCCCTCACTGATGTTTTGCTCCCCCAATTTAACGTACTATTTTACAAAGCGACTGATAGCCGGTTTTGCTAACACTTGATACCACTAAGGCTAGAGCTAGCTTTTTAGTCTCAAGATATCTCTTTTCGGCTCCTTGCAACAACTTGCTCACATACCAAACTGGGCGATGAAACCCTTCTTTGTCTCTTACCAATACCGAGCTTACGGTTCGCTTTGACCTGGCTAGGTATAAAAATAGAGGCTCTCATTTTCTGGGCTTGAACAATAAAGGTGGAGACATAAGGTAATTATTCAAATCTTCGAATGACTTCTCACATTGCTCCGTCCATTAAAATTTCTTAATGTTTCTCAAAGTAATGAAAAAATGGAGGTTGCAATCAGCTGACCTCGAAATAAACCTATTTAGTGAAGCAATCTTTCCGTAAGTTGTTGCACTTCATTTGTTCTAAAGGCGAAATCATCTCCATTATATCCTTTATTTTCTCTAGGTTCACTTCGATCCCCATCTCGTGCTCCATGAAGCCTAAAAATTTTCCACCACGAACTCCGAAGGTGCACTTCGTCAGATTCAACTTCATACCGTAAGCTAGCATTATTTTGAAAGCATGTCTCAAATGCTCAAGATGATCTTCTTCCTTTACACTTTTTACCAACATATCGTTAACATACACCTCCATCGATTTTCCAATTTCCTCTCTTAACACGAGGTTGACCAACCTCGATAAGTAGCTCCCTGCATTTTTAGCCCAAAAGGCATTACCAGGTAACAATAAACTCCATTCTCCATCACAAACGAGGTCTTATCCCTATCTTTTCCGCCATAAAGATTAGATGGTGTAAGTCAAGTGGCTACAATAATCTAGAGGGGGTGAATAGAGTATGCCGATTTTTGCAAATCACCCTCTTTTTCGAAACAACAACGAGTAGATAACAAGAATGTAAATGCGGAAAATAAACAACACTCGTTGATTTAAAGAGGTTCAACCCACCTAGTGGCCTAATCCTCTACCACCCCATTATCTCCGGGATGGATTTTAAAAAAAAAAAAAGATTTAATTAATTTACCAAAAATTAATACAACACCTGAGGATTACCACAACCCTCTTTCACCACCTTGAGGATTACCACAACCCTCTTTCAACACCTTTGAAGATTACCACAACCTTCAAACATCTATCACCTAGATCACCCAAGTGTATTCTTACCACAAGAATACTCACAAGGATATCTTGTGTTGAATGATGACCAAAATCAAGATTACAACTCAATAATGATTGATACAATATGAGTACAAGTGTAATCAAAAATTGAAAGCCTAGACCTCAAATAAGTGCAAGTGAAAGTGCTTAGGCTAATACAACAAGATATATGAAAGTGTTTGCTCAATTGCTCTTTGCTTGTATATTGTGTGTTGTGTCTTGTTGCTTGAATGAAGCATCTATTTATAGGAGAGGACTGGCTTTCATTTCCGGACATTGGCTCCTCCTTGGGGAGTGATTTTCGCAAAAGAAACCATTTAAAATGATCAATATAGCTGTTAGAAATCAATCCCACAAAATAGGGAAAAGTTATGCAAAACGCAACGGATAGTTTGCCGATAAACATGGGGTTCGACCGTCGCAAGTGCAGAGATAAGATTGAAATTGAATTTGCGAATTTTTACACAGGGGGACCGGTCGAAGGGTGGTGCGACCCCGGTCGCCTTAGTCTGTGACGGTTGCCCTTGAAGATTTTTACGAAGCAGAGAATCCTGGAACAAAAATCCAACTCCCAGTGCTGAGTAAAAGCGCCACGGCCGACCGCACCGGCCGCCGCCCGCCTGTTTTTCTTATGTCCTATTTTCTGTTTCTCGACTCAACTCAGTGCGGGTTGCCTTTATAGGCTTGCCCCGGTCGAACTGAAACAAATGTGTTGTCCAATGTTTTATTGAAAATAAACTTCAAGAAATACTCAGAAAAATAGTAAAAACATTTTAAGTTGATTGGAAGTATTTAGACAACATTTAGGGACATAGTTTTGGTTTAAAAACATATTTGAACAAAATCGAACATAATCATCAAAATCATGATAAAAACATTTATCTAATGGATGGTACCTTGATAAGCATCCATCATGCTAAGCAAGGCATATCCTGCCGTAGAATCTACCAAAAGATCGATGTGAGGCAGAGGGCAACGATCCTTAGGACATGCTTTATTCAGGTCCGTGAAGTCTATGCACATCCTCCATTTATCATTAGCCTTAGGTACTACAACCACATTTGACAACCATTCTGTGAACTGAATCTCCACAACCATTCTATGAACTGAATCTTCACTGGCCTCGCTAACAGATCCACATTCAGACGATGAACCATCACCTCAGGGTCTATACCTTGGAAATCAGAAGGTTTCTAGGCAAAATTGTCCACGTCTCCTTAAAAACTAAATCATCACTATTTTAGCGAACTTATCCGGGTCATTTGGGACTCTATTTTAGTGAACTTATCCGGGTCACCTAGCTCGAGCTCAATTACCTTGTATTGCTCCGCTGGCTCAACCATACACTCTGCCATTGTCCTAGCTTTTTTGACCTTCTCCTTTTCTTTTTATCTAACCCAAGTTCTTCTTCCCGTGTTATCTCGCTTTATGGTTCTAACCTCTCTCCCTCCTTTTTCGTTTTTAGGGAGACATTATTAGGGGGTGATCACGGTGCGGTTTGGGCGATTTTTTCATTATTTTCAAACCGAATTGCTAAGTGCGGTTCGGCCAAGAGTTTGATTTTAAGTCGCGGTTTTTTAGAATAAAACAAACATGCGGTTTTTAATGGTTTCGGGCGGTTTTGCGGTTTTAATGTATTGTACGTGAATATTATATGGAACAATCAAAATAAGTAAAAAAAAACTTATCAATTCGATAACTAAAAAGTTAATAATACGTTGTTATCTAAATTGAATATTATAACAACTTCAATAACATATAATAGTTGAATCTAATAGATATAGAGAGTGTTTGCAATCACTAAAAAAAGTGTTTCTTATATTTCTGCTTAAAAAAATCACTTTTTAGTGTTTGCAAGTGTCAACTTCTATTCATTTAATTATAATCTAAAAGCATGGAGATGGATGCTTTAGATTTGTACTTCTACTCCTAGTTTGATTTTTATAAACAAATAAACACATCTACAACTTTTTCACTTAACTCAACTTCTGATTCTCAACTTTTGATTTTATTTTTAAACTCTATCAACTTCTGATTCTCAACTACTAGTACTTTTGCTACAATAAATTATTTTTCTAAAAGCATAAATTTCTGCAAACTCTCCCATAACTTCAATATTTCAATCTCCATGTCACAAATTTCCCAAAATAAATCTTATTATACAATTTACATCCATAACAAGAAATAAAGGCTTTGATATATTAGATTATTAAGTAAATTAACTAATATACCCACAATAAACCAATAAAAATAATTAAATATGACAATTCATAATTATACACAAATATACTATAGACTGAGAGAAATGTAATAATATATATTGAATATATATACATATATGTAGTATTCTACTTGCGGTGCGATCGGTGCGGTTTGAGACTTGAAATTGTAATTGCACCATCTTTTGCGGTGCGGTCTCGATTGAAAATATTAATCGCGGTTTTTCCGATAAATAAGAAATTGCGGTGTGGTGCGGTTTGATTCGGTCGGTTTTAGCGGTTTTTAGTTTTTGTTGATCACCCCTAGACATTATAACATTCTCTAGCCGTCTTCTGATCACCTCGCACTTCACCCACTCCTCCTGTTGTAGGGAACTTCATCTTCAGGTGGTAGGTGGATACCACAGCTTGGAACTGATTTAGCCCAGGTCGCCCCATGATCACATTATAAGGGAAGGGGACATATACCACCAGGTACTTGATCATGATTGTCTTTCAGCACAACGTCTCGCCTAACAAGGTGGGGAGATCAATTGTTCCTAGGGGGACCACTCCGCTTCCTCCAAACCCCGTCAGCGGAGTATCAACTGGATGTAAGGCGGTTACATTCAATTCCATCTTCCTCAACACATGCATAAATAGTACATATGTTGAGCTCCCATTGTCCACCAAGACTATTTGTACAGCAAAGTTGGCGATATCCGTAGTGATCACCATCAGGTTGTTCTAACCTACCTCGACCCCTGCAAGGTCACTACTCACTACCATCAAACATAATATGGCTAGAGTTTTGGACACTCATAACCTTGACTTCCTTTTAGAATCATGAGTGAGGTTACGTGCATGCTTCCTCCTCGCTCTGCGAATCACCTTGATGGGACCTCCTGCTATCATGTGTATAACTCCCCTACGAGGCAAGTTATCTCTCTCCGATTTGCTTAGGCCAGAGCGTTCCCTTGGGTGTTCTTGCCTATGCCCGGTCTCATAGAGACCTCTTGACCGACTTCACGACTTGCGAGCCGGTGATCTTTGCTAGTGGTCCCAAGTTAGGTCCTCCATCTCTACCCCATTATTCTTTCAAAACAAAATTTTGCAAGTAACCTTCTTTGAATGAGCCTTTCAATCTCGTCTCGCAGTTGGATGCGATCCTCGATATCATGGTCATGGTCTTTGTGAAAACGACAATATTTGTCCTTGTTTTAACCCGGCTGAAATTGTCTTCATCTTTTTGGCCACCTTAACATATCGGCCGCTCTATGGCTATTAAGGCATGACTTTGGGGCGCATTCAACAAAGTATATTTATTGTGCCTCGCTATCCCGGGCGATCTTGATCGAACCTCGGTCAGACATCTCTCACTCCTAAACCGAAGCCTCTCTCTAAGATCCCTCCGTTCTCGTGGAGCTTGAGCCACTTGGGACCACTCCCGATCTTTGAGCATTCATCTCTTCTTCATGTATGTGCTTTTGGGTCACCTCCATTAATTGTTCCTTATCGACGGGTGGTTCGCGAGCAAGTGCAGATGCTAAGGGTCCTTTTTTCAATCCAAGGATAAGGATATTAGTCATCATAGTGATTCTCATATCTTGCACCTCCAAAGCTTCATCATTGAACCGATTTATAAACTCCATGAGTGACTCCTTGCCTTATAGTGAACAAGTGTGAAGCCGACCTTCGAGCTCGTTTTTGGCTTGCGAACTGATACAAGAATTTTCGAGCCAACTGCTTATAAGAGACCACAGTTCCCCTAGGTAATCCCATGAACCATTCATGCGTCTTTCCCATCAACGTGGTGATGAATTTCATAACATTCATGGCATCAGATTGCCCATATAATTGCATCGCGTGGTCAAAAGCAGTGAGGTGCTCCTAAGGGTCCCTATTCTCATCATATTTCGGGAGATCAGCGCGCTTGAAGTTCGACATGACCACCTCGGCTAGGATCTCGGGAGGAAATGGAGATCCCATTTTTTGCAAAGCGGACGTTACAACTCCCCTCCACTTCAAATCATATAGATGTCGAGTAAAATATTCGATTTGTTCGCTCAGTTCATTTATGAACCCTGGCTTGTTAACTAGTTCGCCACGACCTCCGTTGGTCGCCTCGTTGGTGGCCTAACCGCTTGGCTAGCCACCTCTTCCAAATAATTTTGTACTTTGTTTCGCTTCTCCTCATTTCTTCTTTCAGTGGGGAATCTTGAGGAGGTGCCTCCATATCCTTCTTGCCTTTTCTCTCCCTATCCTCCAACATCTTTTCAAGCATCTTCTCAAAGTCGTTAGCTTCCATGTGAATCATCTGCTCCCCTTCCCGAACCAAAGAAGGTTACGTGGAATCGCGATGAATGAATGGGGACCGAGACCCTCCTCGGGAGGTTCCTCCATGACCACCGAGGTGTCTCCGATGCTTGCTTAGGTGTTTCCAACGTCTTCCCTGGTGTTTCCTCCATCTTTAGCTAAACCTCGTTCCCACAGACAGCCGCCTGATTTAGGAAGGTAAATCAGATGTACCTGACCTAGGGTCCCACGATGCGAGGTGAGGTACTTCCCACGAGGTGACTTGACCTAGGGTCCCCAAAAAGCGAGGTCAGGTACTTTGTTCGAGGGTACCTGAAAACAGAATATACGTTAGGCTAGCTACGATGACTCCCAGCTATGGCCCTCTGATGCCTAAGTCAAAATCAGGTAGTTGAGGTACTTAGAAAGCTAAAGAGCGATGTAATTTAGAATAATGACAAATTACCTTTTACCTTGATTTTCGTGTTGTATTTATAGTACTATTCACCATGAAATGCGGATCATCGTACATGTGGCACCCCATCGACGGTGTAGGGCTCGCGGGCGACCCGACTCGGTCTTTCGAGCCGGGTCGGTACCCATATAAAAAAATCGCGGATCATGGAGACATCTTAGTAATTTCAAACGATATGAGATCAAAATAATAATTTTGACCTAGGCGAGGCTAACATAGTAATTTCCATATCAGTTGTGATTCAAAAATTAAGGTTTATACTGATAGAAGCATAATGAAAGATAATTTGGCAAAAAAAGGGGAAAAAAAAGTTTCAAAATTTTGACTTTTAAGGGCACAAAACTTTTGTTCTTTTCAAGGGTTCATCACAAAAACTCGAGGGGTTCAGATATGTATCGTTAAATTAAACCTTAAAAATGTATTTTTTTCTTTTTGAGAAATAAATATTGTTCAGCACAAACTTTTTGCTTTTTTTTTTTTTTTTTTTTTGGAAATATTGTTCAGCACGAACTTAGAAAACGCCGAGCAAGATCATAGAATTTTCAATATAATTATTCTCTAAAGATCCTATGAGATCGTTGAAAGTTACAAATATAATATTTTTTATCAAGTATATTTTTTATTTAGAGAGATCGGTGGAAGTTAGAACTTAGAAAGGTTGCATAGTTCAAAATTCAAATCAATAATAGAGATTTTCGATGCTCCTAAGAAGATTGTGGACCAACCAGGTGGCTTAGCCCTACCAAAGACAAAAGATATAATTGTGGGATGGAAGTAAGGGTTTAAATTCTCGCTTTCTATCAAATTGTTTGTGGGGTGGAGGTCGGGATTATCCTTGCTCCATCAAATTGCTCCCGGGGGCATATGCGGTAGTGAAGATTTAGTGGGAACTCATCTTGAATAGCATCCGTGTGGGTTCGATTCGGGAGAGATCGTTATTAGTAGATTGGGGGTCGAACATAATTGTTCTCTTTACAGGAGGATCGGTTGTACGTCGTGACCCGTCGAACACTGGCCGGTCGCACATCGCATCCGCGGTTTACCTTGGCGGCAAAGAATGAGGAGGCGGTTTGTTGTCTCGGGATAAGTGGTGTAAGCGCAGTTCGAGTTAAAAAAAAAAAAAAAAATAGAAGATTGTGGACCAAAAGCAGACTACACCCACATGCTACAATTGATTAAAATTATGCACAGAATCTTAGATTTATCCAACCTAACACCTAATATGTAACCACAAAACTTGGCCTAATTGTTTAACACATGTATCTACAATCTTATCCAGTCACCTGTACACCAAAACATGCTTTCTCAACCATTATGAAATTAGATTAAATAATATTTATACATTTATATTATTATTTAATGGGAAATTTTTTTTTTTTTTTGAGGGGATGGGAAAGTTAATTATATATTGATCATTACATTTTTCTTTATATATGTCAAATTCATGAAACAACTATATCATATATTTTCCAGATATCAAATACATGTAACAGTTACTACATGTAATAGGATCAACTTATGTTTTAGTGGCAGAGTTCTTTTAGAACAATTGGCTCGAGTTCGTTTCTATGCGTTTCAATACTCATTTAGATTTCCTTTAATGGATTTTTTAGCCTCCCTTTGTTTAGGGATGACAATAAACGGGAACGGGGCGATATTGGACATATCATTCTCGTCCCCATATTTTATCTCAAATATCATTCTCGTACCATTTTTATGTTATAAATCTCCATAGATTTATGATTTTGTCGGTGTTATAGTTTTGATCTTCATAGTCAATTGTAAGGTTTTTTTTTGAATGAAATTGATTGATTTTTCTTTTTTAAAAATGATGGACAATGGACCATTCCAGTTCCCTACGAATCATATCAATTAATCGGATGGTCGACTTTTATCTATTACTCCTACAATTTATGAAAATTTTGTTCTAAATTAGCATGATGAGTTAGAAACTATTCTACAAAACATATTAAATTAAATCATTTCTCACAAAAGAAACGCAAAAAAAGAAAAAGAGAAAAAAAGAATGAGTAAAATCGGAAAATATCTTTATTTGGTGTATGGATACCTCTGAATCGAAAAAAAAAAAAAGAAAAAGTAAATCGGAAAGAATAAAATTTCGGCCACCTATGACCTATCTACCAGGGTACCACTTACCAGTACCGCCTAATCATTTTTTAAAAGGAAAGTCACTTCAGACGGCAAAACTAAATGAAACCGCTGGCTGCATTCTAATGCAACTAAAAAGCTTCCTGATCCACTTAAACACCAGCCTTACAACCAGTGGGCCCACATTACCACAAATGTCATCAAATGATAGCGTGACACGTTGACAAGTGCATTTAATATCTGTATTCCTATTATCAGCAGATAATCCACCGGTCCACAGACGCGTTCTCAAATCTCAATCTTTAAAGTGTAGTTCTCGTCGCACCAGATATTTCCCCTTCCCGTGTTCCATGAGCCGGTTCTCTCTGCTGTCAGCTTTTCTGCTATTTTCTCCAGTTAATACTGCAAATTCTGCTAGCAATGTCAGTTTGTTATATTGTCGTGTAGTATTTGGTAAAGCTTTGGGAAGCTTACCAAAGCTTTGTATATTAACGTGTACGAATTCATATAATAAATTTTTTAGATTTATCAATCGACCTTTTTCACTAAACTTT
Source organism: Rehmannia glutinosa (assembly GCA_016081115.2). NCBI lineage: Eukaryota > Viridiplantae > Streptophyta > Magnoliopsida > Lamiales > Orobanchaceae > Rehmannia > Rehmannia glutinosa. The sequence goes on from JABTTQ020000256.1 coordinate 245,386, forward strand.
TAATAATTTTTTTATAAAATACTCGTTTGTAATTTTTTTTTCCCATCCTGATTTCTTGTCCGTATTTGATATTCTTAATAACTCTAATTAGGTTTTTCAAAAAAACAAAAAAACTCTAAATAGGAACTTTACGACTAATTCAATATATTAATCATAACAATTAGGAACAATGGCGGAACCAAAACACCCTAAAGCAGAGTGTTCTCTCTATAAATTTTAAAAACTCAATCATTCCATGTACCTTTTTATAAATATTAATTTTTAGTGTTCAAATATTGTTTTTATTTAGTTAGACCGCCTAAAAATAATTAACCCCCCTCCCCAGCCAAAAAAAAAAATTATTTGTCTAGGTAGCCCCTTGTGTACCTAAAGGTAGTGATTTCATAAAAAAATATAGCGTTGTTTGCATGCTATTGCATCAAACCGTGTGATTAGGGATGGTAATGGGCCATGGTGGGACGGGTATCTCAATACCTGGACCCTCTCCGTCCCTCCACGGGTCGCGGGGCGAGTCACCCCATGTTAGAAATAATTTTATTATTTTATTATTTTATTTTGTATTTTATATTTGCTGTTTTTTCGAGCAGATCACCAAGTCAATTGAATTGACCAAAATTCTCTTCCCGAGAGAGAAGTCTTCACATTGATCCTCTTTCCGAGGGGGAAGTCTTCGAGCTTGTCCTCTTCCCGAGAGAAAAGCCTTCTCGTCTTCTGCTCCTGAAAGTGCTAACTCCTTCGATTGGGAACTTGTCCTGCACACACGTGAAAATGTTATAGGGCCCTGGGGGTGTTACGGGGAGGCCCCTCCGACGCTCAAGTGAGCATAGTGAACGAGAGATAATTAAGACAAGAACGAATCGAATATGTATAAAATAATTAATTACGAGTTAATTACTTACCGTTAATACAAGGAACTTTTTTATACCGGGAGAAGGGCTTCGTGGGCGTGTAGAAGAATATGGCCTATGGGTCCCACGAGGAGAAAACGACCGCTCGGACCAAACCCGAACTCCTTTGGGCCGATTTAATTATCAAGAGCACATTGGACAATTAATACTAAATAACAAAATATAAAATGAATTATATTTAATTAAATTATAAAATAGTAAAAATACCATTTTTGTCCTCAACAATATTATTAATAATTTTTTAATATTATATTATGTATTATAAATTCATATTATTTATAAAATTTGTCATTATATATGTTAAATATAATATTAAGTGCATAAAATTATATTATTTTATATAATGTACATGTAAAATATATATTAAATATATTTTTAAAAATGCAGGCGGAGTCGGATACCTACGGGACGGAGATGCACGGGGGGGTGTTGAATTGCCATCCCTACTTGTGAGTTGGCTAACGAGTACCGGAAACATGTTGGGTGGTGGAGAAAAGAGTTTTTGACAATTTTAATTTCTGACACGAGACCATTTGATTGGTGTTTCATGATTTGATGGACATTTATTGCCTTAATCTGATTCAAATTACTAAAGTACTTATTTCCATAATTTGCAAGATAAAATCTTTATGGTCAAAATATTATAATTTAGCACATGGTAATATTTTATTTCTTTCATTAATTAAATATCTTTTTAATCTTCGAATTTGATTTAATTCCATAATAAAAATAAATATATTAATAATAAATAAGCAAAATTTTACGAGATATGTATAATTGATAATAAATTTCCTATATCTACAATCACAAATTTATGTTTAAAATAAAAGACAAAAACTCATATGAGACGGTCTCACGGATTAATTTCGTGAGACGGATCCTAAAATGACTCATATTAGCTAACCTATTTGAATTGGATCTATCTTGTTTTGATTAGTAAAATAGATTAGATCTGTCTCATGAATTTCAATCCGTGAGACGATTTCACATGAGACTTGCTCTAAATAAAATTAAGATATATTAGCAATTTTTGTTTTTAAGATATATATTACCAATAGTTCAATATGTTTTATGCAGTATAACAAAATGCAATTTTATAATAGTTTTCTTTCTTTTTTTTTTTTTTTATGACGGGGAGCCGTACCGCTACTCTTCTTCGAAAGTGCAAGACTGGATAAACCCTCGACGATTTGGGCGTACTAAATATGGCAAACTACGCCAACAGGTAAATCACACTGCGCAGGCAGCTTGTGTGATGCGCCAACCAAGAAAGTGTTGGTAGGGGAATCGAAACTCGTGACCTTTCGGTCGCTGCTTGTTCACCTCTTTCATTAACTTGGCATTACCCTTACGGGTTTTATAATCGTTTTCTTACAATAAGATTCCGCACAATAGCACTGATGCACAACAGTTAAATGGATATTCGAACTGCAAATTACTGGAGAAATAGAAACAGGAGCCAATTTCCGCACATTCCTTTTTCGTCTATAGAATCCCCGCTACAACGCGTCAAAGTTTCTCTCTCTTTATTTTTCTCTCTCGATCGACCTTGGACAATTTTCCCTTTGCATATATACCATTACCTACACAGCAAACAATCTTCACAGTATATCTAAAGAAGCTCGGAAATGGAGGCAACGGTGGCGCTGCAGGTGGAGGAGCTAACATCCGGTGCCAGCGGCCGTATAATACCGGTCTTCAGAAACCTCCGTCAGTCGGTCCTGTCCTACGAGTCTTTTCGTAGAACTTTCCTCTTAATCTATTCCTTCTTTGTCTGGATCCTGTTCATCCTTCCTCGACGCAATCGATTATCATCGGCCGCCGCCTCACCGCCTTCGTCCCCTAAAACGGCGCCGCCTTCCGTGAGGCGTCGAAAGTTCGGCATCCGGAGAGATGAGGAGGATACGATGAGGCGCAGGGCTTTGGCGGAGGCAATAGAGATGGTGACGGAGGATAATAGCGGGTGCCAGTGCACGACGTCGTTGTTTTTTGGTGTGCGACGGAATGCTCTCTTCTGTCGGTCGTGGTTCCCGGTCTCCGGCGAAATAAAGTATGCTTTGTTCGTTTTCTGTGGTTTGATGCTTACGCGACAGTGAAATCGAGAAGTTTTGCTTTCGGTAGTATCGGTCATTCGATTGCTTAATTTTTCTCTGTTTTTGTCCACAAATACGCGTGAATGTTTACTAGTGCGTTGTTGACCTAATCTGATAATTATTTATTGTGTGATAAGAAAGTTTAGTTAAATAATCGAAAGAGTACTGTTCGAATAGTTATAAACATAACAATTGGAGTATTATATGATGAAAGTTCCACAGTAATAAAATTGTGAAAACTAATGGTCTAGAATTAGTTAGTTTCAATTGCTGTCGTAAATTTTACAAATTGGAGATTCTGATTTGGACAGATGGAATAATAGTTTTCATCATGGTTTTTATGTATTCTTGGCTGAACAAAATTGTTGTAGCATATTTGAATTTTTTAGCATGGCTCTTTGATTTTGATAATATGTTAGCCAGATGTACATGTATTTGTTTTTGTACGACAATCACGAGATATGGACCATATGGTTATCCAGATATCCCTTATGTGCTTATGAATTTTTGCATCATTTTTTACATGCTTGTATGTACTTGCTGTAATTCATTGCCCTATAAAGTTATCTTATGTATGTAATGGTGTTGGCATCTTATTCTATTTGTGGTTTACATTCCTTGTGTCTAAGTCTAAACCATATACTTCCTTAATTTTTAGCTATTGCTTGTTTTACTTTATATGTTTTCTCACAAAGGGCTTATATTTCAGGGGTATTCTCATTATCATTCATGGACTTAATGAACACAGGTATGGAATTGACTTGAATTTCCATTTTCTTTCATGTTTCCTCTCTAAAGTAAAGCTGTTGATACTAATCTATGGTTGGTAACTGTTTCCAATCTTTTGCTTTCAGTGGACGCTACACTCAATTTGCCAAACAACTGGTCTCCTGCAACTTTGGGGTCTTTGCAATGGACTGGATAGGTAAGTGCGTTTTAATGATTTTCTGAAATTTGAAATCATTAACAATTTTGCTGCTCAGTGATAGATCATGAAATTTGAATAATTGTTATTATTTTTCTGTTTTTTTTGCCTTGTTAATGTATTGTTCCAATGGATAGCCCTGTGGCATTAAGCAACGAAATAAGTGCATGGAAGAACGTCAAGGAGTATCATTTTGTTTTTGCCCCAACATTGTATTTTAGAAGTAAATTTCAGCCAAAAAAAAAAAAGAAAAAAGTGTGTATAATTACCTAGTAGTTAACTAGGCATGGGTTGTCATTCTATCTCAACATTCGTCCTGCTGATATATTTTCATATATTCATTTCGCTAAACAGTGATGTAATTGCTGATGAGTCTAAAATTCTGCTGCAAATAATAAAGTCAAGATAATGGCTATGATATTTGACTGAAATTCCCTTTATAGGTCATGGAGGAAGTGATGGATTGCATGGATATGTACCTTCACTGGATCATGTTGTTGCGGACACTGTAAGCTTTTAGCTTAATTTTGCGTATGCTGCCTTTGGCCTCTTGTGCCAAGATTTCCTTTGCGCTGCTGTTTTATTATTATATTGAATATGTAATGTGGTTTAAAAGAAACCTATTCTTCTGTTCAAAGGGCGCTTTCTTGGAAAAAGTCAAATCAGAGAACCCAGGTGTACCATGCTTCTTGTTTGGTCATTCAACAGGAGGGGCAGTGGTCTTGAAGGTATGGTGTTTGCAACAACTAAGCCCGTCTGGGATCCTCTTTTCTTCTTTCTTGTATCCTACATATGTCTGCTATCCTTCTTACTGTGTTGAAATTCTGGTGATGCGAATAGGCTGCTTCGTATCTCCATATAGAAGAAATGTTGGAGGGAATCATATTGACTTCACCTGCTCTGCGTGTCAAGCCAGCGCATCCTATAGTCGGTGTAAGTTATGAGCTCCTTATTTTTATGTTAATTCTTTAAAGATCTTCCACCACCAATCTGGTCAGTGAAGTTTTTGATTAATTCTATTGATCTACTCTAGACTTCTTTTTTCTCCCCTACAAAGCTAATGTGAAAATGCTGGCCACAACAGATATTTGCGGTTCCAGTCAATTTATATAGGGATTATTACAAAAACTACTCCGGATGAGCCTAACTACAAAAATCCAGTTATCTTATAAAATTACAAATACCTCCCTCTTGAAGGGACGCATTTGTAAAATAGAAACAAATATCAATGGGGTATTTGTAATTTGAAATATAGCTGAGATTTTTTTTTTTTTTTTTTTTTTTTTTTTAATTAGACTGAACCTCAAGGGTAATCTGTATAATGATCCCAATTAAGTATATAGTTTCCTATATAAGATTTATATTAATGAATCATATCTCATTGGCATGATAAATTTAATTTCATTATCCTTGTCTGTAGGCTGTGGCTCCAATATTTTCAATGGTTGTTCCAAGGTTCCAATTCAAAGGTGCTAACAAAAGGGGAATTCCAGTTTCGAGGGATCCTGCAGCACTCTTAGCCAAGTACTCAGACCCTTTGGTCTACACTGGACCAATAAGAGTCCGTACTGGGCACGAGATTTTACGCATTTCCTCATATTTGATGCGTAATTTCCAGTCCATCACTGTCCCATTTTTCGTTCTTCACGGAACTGCTGATAGAGTTACTGATCCTTTGGCTTCTCAGGATTTGTACAATGAGGCGCCGTCCAAGCATAAGGACATCAAACTTTATGAAGGTTTTCTGCACGACCTTCTATTTGAGCCTGAGCGCGAAGAAATCGCTCAGGATATCATTGACTGGATGGAAAAACGACTAACTGCTCGGTATAGTGAAAATGGCATGACTTATTGGTGAGAATGATCACCGTCATTACGTTATCTGTGTGGTCAAAGTGGTTTTAATGTGGTGTGGAAATGGGAGATTGATGATGATTCAATCTGCGGGTGTGATCTCATGAAATTGGAACATGTATATAAGGTGGCGTTGAATTTATGGTGAATGTGTTATATTTGTCACTTCAAAAAATTAGAATGGCTCTAATGATTTGTGCGTTTGAAAAGAAAACAAAAGCTTGCCGACTGATATTGTTTCAAGAGACTCTTCTGGAAGGCAAGATCATTTATTCATTATACCTATTCATCATTTTACTATATGCCGGAATTGGTTGGTGGTTCATGCTTGTGTTGAAATACGTACTTAAATTGATAAAATAGCAATGTGTACAAAGCACATTTATTGACAGTGGGCGTGAATGGATCCTACTTTTTTTTTTTTTTTTTTTTTTTTGAGAGAAAATACAAATTTCATTACTCAGAATCAAAAGCTACATCATTTTGCCTTATGACATCCAGTTCTGAGGGCAGTTCCTCAAACCATAAAAACTCCTTATCACATTCAACTACAAAATGGGCTAAACTATGAGCCAATTTGTTTGCTGTGCGCGAAATGTGATGCACTGCACGCCCTCTAGCAGCATCCATCAGACTTTTAATGTCGCCAATGATGATATCACCGTGGATTTCTGGGATATTATTCTTCATCAGTCCCTCAACAAGGACCTGACTATCACATTCTACCTTAAGGCCTGTAATTCCGGCTGCTACTGCTGATTGTAAAGCGAAACATATAGCCAAACCTTCAATCACAGTACTACTCCCTTGGACTTTGGTGCGCTTTGCTCCCGCCATTTTCACGTTGCCGTCCGAATCACGAATCACGAAACCAAATCCCGCTGAACCATCCTTGTATCGTGCAGCATCTGTATTCATTTTCCATATCCCAAAATCAGGTGGCTTCCATTTTTCAGGATTACACTCCCTCTTCTTAATCTCAGCTCCTTTGCGGTGTAATTGGAATTCTGTTAAAGCTACCATCGCTCCTTGAATCACAATAATAGGATCAAATTTTGCCTCCTCCAAGCAGACCCGATTTCGAACTTGCCACACTTTCCAAGCCAAAATTCCCAGCAACTCAATATATTCAATCGGATGAGAGTCCAGCTTGCACCACAAAAGGTTCCTAAAAGAGTCAAAAGTTACCAACTGCAAATCTAATCTCAGCGGGGAGATATACCACATATGTGCGACTGGTGAGCATCGAACCAACAAATGGGATAATGATTCAGCCCCTTCTCCACAAATTGAACACGTCGAGTCAATATTCATGCCGCGTCGTATCAAGTTCTCCTTCGTTGGAAGAGTGTCTGTGCATGCTCTCCACAAAAAATGCAACACCTTTGCGGGTAATCGAAGTGTCCATAATTTTTTCCATGCCTTGTTGATTAAGCTCGATGAAGGGATACCATTATGGTTGATAGAGAATTTTTCTATCGCCACATGATAAGCAGATTTAATCGTATATCGCCCGTCAGCCGAGAATAACCACACTCGTTTATCCTCTGGAAACCTCGGACTTAAATGCATTGAAAGTATTTGATTTGCATCATCAATAGAAAATAATTGATGAATCTTTGTAGCGTCCCAAGTACACCTATCAAAGTCCACCAATTCGCTGACTGTCATGGCATTATTATTCCTCCCTGGTATAGATGTTGGTCTTGTCAATTTTGTAGTTCCTATCCATCGATCTCGCCAAGCGTCAATTTTTGCTCCATTTCCTATTCGCCATCCCATTCCTTCCTGAATGATTCCACGGACTGCACATAAACTGCGCCATAAGAAACTAGGTTGATAGCCCAGCCCTGCTGTCATGACGTCCCCCCTCGGAAAATATTTTGATTTAAGGATCATCATAGGGAGAGACTCTTGTTGGTCCATCAGTCTCCAGACTTGTTTTGCAATCATAGCCATATTAAAACATCTAAATTCCCGAAATCCCAAACCCCTTGTGACTTGGATAGAGTCATGCGTTCCCATTTAGCCCAATGAATTTTTCGCTCCCCGTTTTTACTACCCCACCAGAACTGAGCAATAGATTTCTCAATATCCTTACAAGTTTCCACCGGGAAAAGAAAACAACTCATAAAATAGATAGGGATTGCCTGGACTCGCCTTAATCGAATTTCTTTCCCTCCACGAGACAGAGCTTTCTCCTTCCAACCTTTCGGGCCAGACGACTCTCTCACAAATATTAGCAAAAATGGATTTTTTTGATCGCCCAATTAGTGTTGGCAGTCCTAGATACTTCTCATGCATACACACCGCTTTACTCCCATACGGTTTACTCATTTCTTGAAACTTCCGACACGTTTGCACTAGCCGAGAGTTGACTTCTCTAAATTTATTTGTTGTCCCGAAGCTTCCTCATAAGCTTTGATAACTGTGTCACTTTATCCACCTCATGTGTTGTTGCCCGGCAAAAAAGAATATCGTCACAAGAAAAATAAATGAGATACTGATGGTGCATTTCTAGTGACCCGAAATCCATGAATATCACCATTTCTTTCTGCTTCGTTCAACAATGCAGAGAAACCTTCTGCACAAATCAAAAATAAATAAGGGGACAGAGGATCGCCTTGACGAAGTCCTCTCCCCGGATTAAATTTGTCCAAAGGTGATCCATTAAGTAATATAGAATAAGACACTGTGCTCACACAACGCATAATAAGCTCCACCCAATTCCTATTCATGCCTAGTTTTTCAAGCATGGCCTGTAAGAAAGGCCACTCAACTCTATCATAGGCTTTACTCATATCGAGTTTTAGTGCAAGGTGACCTTTCTTTCCTGATTTTTTCTTTTTCATAGAGTGAAAAATTTCAAAAGCAACCATAGCATTATCAGTGATAAGTCGACCTGGTATAAACGCACTTTGGTTCTCTGAAATAATATCAGGGAGGATCAACTTTAATCTATTGGCTATGACTTTGGTGATGACTCTAAAAATAACGTTGCAAAGGCTAATAGGCCGATAGTCTTTAGTGGTTTCGGGCGATTTGATTTTCGGGATCAAAACAATATATGTGTGATTAAGATTTGAGGGATCGACTTTATTATTGAGCACACCCAAGACAGTAGAAATAAAATCATGTTTAACAAATTTCCAGAATTTTTGAAAAAATAGAGGAGGCATACCATCTGGGCCCGGGGCTTTTAACGGATGCATGTGAATGGATCCTACTTAATCTCTTGTGATATGAACTTTTTATCTTTGATATAAGTCCAATTGGCTTTCCTTAGTTCTTTCTGGTCCCTTGTTCATTTAATTTTGAGATTTGTGCAAGGTGCTTCCAAGTTATACCTTATTCAAATGTTGAGGTGGAAGTAAAATCTCTCTTATCATTAGGAGGATTTCGTGGCATCTGCAATATAATTAAGACTTGTAATGGTCTCAAAGCATATCAAAAAGCAAAGAGAAGTATCCTTAAAAAAAATGGCGTATGTCGATTGTTCATAATTTGGGAGTTTCAGAATTAAACTAGAAAAAGCCCTAAACAACCATCTACCTTGCCAATCAAGATTCAAAGAAATAGGTAATCATGGATCTTGTAAGAAAGATAAAAAAAACTGTCCGCCTATATATTTCCGTGAATCCATTAAATAGTACATTTCAGTTTACCATAACTAAGGCTTCAGAGTCTGAATAAAATCATCTCTATAAATATAGTGCAGAAAACCAAAATGTTACAAAATTGGGACACCAATCCATATCATATTTCGACTTCAGGACTTGGACGATAATTTTTTAGATCCACCCGTCACCTTGCCAAAATGGTTAGGCCTTACACATGGGAGAAAGCTTACTCTGCTTTTAAACGTGATCAGCTGTAAAATACATTATGCAGCACAAAAAGAATTATAAGGAGCCGCATTAGTTGTTATATCTGCCTATCTGAGGCAGCTTTTTCCCCAACTTCACATTTGGGGAGCATAGGTTCCTGGAGATTGATGAGAGATGTACAACGTATGATGCAACAATCAAATATCATATGCCTGACGCACCAGCAAAAGCCGATAACTCAAGAATCAGGATTATGAATTTCTGCGCCTTTTCTTTAGTTTTTCCTCTTGTATGTACCTTCCCTTCCTTTCCTCTCTCTGTCTCTTCTTCGAAACTTGCTCTTCCTTTGCACGCTCCACTTCTTGTGCCTTTCTCTTCGCCTCTTCCTTGAGTTTCCGTTTTTTAATCTACAGAAAGGGCATTCCAAAGTTTCAAATTATTAAATTCCAATAGCAACACAAGACTAGTAAATTCAACTTACTAGACCAGCCGACCAAGAGAAAACAATTTTAGAAATTTTGAGTCCAGTAATTTACCTTTTCATTTCTAATGAGTTGAAGGTGTTGAACGAGAGCATGCACTTTTCGTTCATGAGGCTCCATGACTACAGCTCTCCTATTTTCAAGCAACGGCCGTTTTCGAGAAGGTATATCTTTGGGCTTTGATGCAAAAGGCAGAGCTGCCTGTAATGACTTGGGGATAACCAATGGATTGAACTTCCTTGGCTTTCTTTCAATAGGCTTTAAGCAAAAGAAAAAAAAAATGAGAAAAATAACACAAAACAAATGAAAATGAATTTGTTTACTAATTTCAGTTCTATTTCTTTCTTAAGATGGAGTAGAGATGTGAGGACTTCAGCGGAGCTGATTGTTCTCACCTTGTAAAGTGAATCCTTGTTGACTGGCACTGGAAGGTTTTGCTCTCTCCTTAGTTCAGCAACTGTTTTCATTCCTTGCCAGGTCTTATCACGGGGCTGCAAGGCCGTTGTCAGAGGGTTGTAGAATTGAGGAATTTCAACCTGACTCCAAGCACGCAAGAAAACGATGTCGCCCATTTTAATTTTATCCTCAAAGGTGCATCTAGCAATGCCTTCTTTGGCATGTCCGCCCTTTTTCTTGGACTTGTTAGCAATCTCTTCTTTTACAGCCTAAAAGAACAAAAAATCCAAGCAAGTGCAATACCAAAGGATAAGTTAAAAGTACATGAAATATAAACTTCTTTGGGTTAATACTCTGGGTAATAAAAATACCTTCTTCACTTGCCCACGTATTCCACTAACGGTTCGTATAGCTGCACCTTCAAACCTTGCTATTTCAAGATCTGAAGTGAACATGTCCTCAATAAAAGCAGTCTTCTTGAAGATTTTACAGGCATAACCAACTAGTTTGATCTTTTTCACTATCCTTGCAGCATGGTTGAACTCCAGGACTGTAGCAGTAGCAGTAATCCTAAAGGATGCCTGAAGCAAAAAGAGAAAAAAAAAGGCAATTAGACATGGTTAACATAACAAACTAAAAGTGTGGCCTGCCGAAAACCTAGGATCAACAGACTTGTAAATCTCTTAACAAGGTTGGAGGTTTCTCCAGCAAACAAATTTATAGATGCCACAATAAGGTTGGGAGAAGTCAAGGACCAAAGGGAAAAAATCTATCCAACACAATCGAACTCAGGTATTGTATAAAACAATCTAACAAGCAACAAAGACAAGTACACAACTTTTGACTGCTTTTATCAGTGTTCTTAAAATTTAACATGAGAAACAAAAAATGTGCATCAATTTTCTAATCCTGATTCCATAGTCTCCCATCCTTATTTGGTGGAGAGGAAGTGGAAGTTGTTTCCCTTGAAATACTTCCATTTGGCAACACAACCCCCCAAGCAAACAATATATGAATTTTTTATATCTTTATCTGTGTTCTTGAAATATAACATGACAAACTGAAAATGTGGAATTTTTTTTCTCTCCTGACTCTTTGGTTTCTCATCTTCAGTTTGTTGAGGAAGTTTGGCAATACTACATCAGTCTACTCTTCTTTCACTTCAATTAAACCAGAATTTTAGAGCTCCCAACTAAGCAGCAAAGCAAAATCGCAAGTTTTACCTGATTATTTGATAGATTCTGGACAGCAACCACCCCAGTATGAGGAGGAGCAAGTGGGCCCCAAAACATTGCAAGACAATGCATATGTTCAGGAGTGTATTTGAGCATGCGATGGCGGCCATTACTATCCTCAATGGCATATATGGGTACAGTTTGATAGCGTCTCCATCCAATAGACACGATTATTGGGTCTCTAGTCTTCAATACTTTCTTGTGCCATCTATGCCGCTTCAGCCGTACCTTCAGAGAAAACCGATAAATACTTATTACTAGAGGAAAACAAAAAGACAGCCAAGTGGGCATTGATTTCATAAATAATTTAACAATTGAAAATTAAATAGCTTTTCGGGATAGTTCCTAACCTGCATATATCCAACATTTTCCTCTCCCAATGCAAGTCCACCAAGAAGAATAGGATGACAAGGATCAAAATTTTCAACCATTTGAAAAGGGACATCACGAACTTCAATTCTAAGATATGTCCCAGTTCTGTAACCCTCTATCTCAATACGAGTAACTTCATCAAGTTCATTAAGTTCAGCGATGTTTACTTGTCTCCGAAGTTCAATTTCCTCCTTTAACTACAGAGAATAGAGGGAATAAGTAACTCCTTTGGGCTCTCACATAGCTCATATAGATTATTACCATGTAGATTACCTTATCAAAGTATCCACTTCCATTTCCTTGACCATGACTAGTCTTTGCGTCATTATTGCCATCATCATCTTCATCAGAAAACTCTGAACCATTATATGTAAATTAGAATTAAGGACACAAATGTTCAATTCATATCTATTGGATGCCATGGAAAGTAGCTAGATGAAATACTCTTATCATCACAACAATAAAGCCAATGGTGAACCAGTAAGCATTTCTGGACCAGGCTCTCGTCTCACCCCGAACTTCAAAAGAATCATCAATTATGCCAGTAGAAAAGGATACATGCAATCAAACTTAAAAAAGTTGACTCAGTAATAATTTAGTTTTCCTTTTGATTAAAAAAGGAATGTGTATTATGAAAAAGCAGCCCATCTAACTAATGAAAAAGGATTATAGGTTGTAAATGAAGGATATTGAGCATCAAATTTTGCGCGGAGAGCCAGTTTTTTCAGCCTTCTCTCCTCAGCTGCCAAATCGTCATCCTTGTGGGAATCACCAATATCATCCTGATGGCTTTCATACTTCTGGCCTGTTTCCAAGTCTTCAAATTCACCAAAGACTGCATCATCTCCATCATCATTATCACCAGGGACACCTTCTGAGAGTTGATTTCTCAAGGATGCCTTCGACCAGTCTCCAGTGACAAAACGATCACGAATACTTGCAATCAGATCTTCGCTCTTCCAATCCTTTATACTCGCGTTACTTAAGAACTTTGAACAGTCATCGATGTCGACATCATTGTCATTTACTCCTTCCTTTGATTTCTGCACTTAATCAGACGACGGAACAGTTATAAAGCCTAAACTGCCACCAATATCAAGTTATCAACACACCAGCGTGACATATATGAGGCAAATTATAGTCTGTTTGAAAGAGCATTTTGCAACAGAAAGAGAAAGAGTCTCAATAGCATATAAGGGCAAAGGCAAACCTTGTTTCCTTCCCCTTTAGGCTTAAAGAACTCATCATCCTCACTTTCCTCCTCACTGGTGTCTTTCATCTCGTTAGAAGACTTTGATGGAGGTTTTCCATATACAAGTTGCATAAGATTAATGTTGTGTCTTAAGGCAGTTCGTTCTGACAAGGATTCCTTCCATTTGGAAGCATTTCCCATCTCATCTTCTGCGAGAGCATCCACCAAACTAATGAGGAACTTGTAAATTTATTTAAAAAATAGTATCTCTTTGACAGCAAAGAGAATGAAGAAAGGGATGGAAAGAGAAAAAGGAAATAGACAGTGCTTCTCAATGACATATATTCAAACTCATGACTTCAAATACAAAAATGAACGCACCATTATCTTCCTCATCATCTGCTGAAAAATCAGAATGGGTAGACAAATTTTCATCATCGCCATTTTCTGTTGCATCATTATCAGTTGAATCCGATTCATCGTCTTGGCCATCTTCATCATCTTCACCAGAATCCTGCATTAGGTTTAAAACATATTGCACATGAAATTAAAATCAATTTTATATTAAATATCAGAGGTACTAAAGTTTGTTTCAACAAGTACCATTCAAAACGAAAACCATTGACACAATCAGCAGCAGAGGAGAAAAAATAAAAAGAAAAATTATACACCATAGGGGGTCATTATATATAACTGCCCAAGTACTCTTCGGGTGCTATAAGGGCAGAAATATATTCTAAATGCTTTTGAATCTCTCACGTTTCACATCATAGATTTAAAGTTCTTCACTTGAGCCAAACATGAAATACTGTGCTGCCGGGACATTTATAGAAGTGCACAAGGGACAGTCTTGTTATGTATGGTAATCTTCTTAGAAAAACCAAATCTGCTTCAATAAGCACTGCACGCCTCTAAGATTCATATGTTATACAAGTGAACACAAAAAAATCCTTTCTTGGAAGAACATTATTTTCATTACCACTATATTAAAAAATGCAGAGCCTATAACTATGTCACAGTTGAAATTAGAGTTGTTAATTTCTTAACATTTAAGAAGACGGTGCAACTTTTTCATCAGATTATGCATACATGACTTTGTTTCAATTAGAAGACTGAGGATATCACAAAGATAATGGGATATTTAGCCATTTACTGATATTTTCTTTAAACATTATATGCTAGTTGATTCCACATAAACAGTTTACAACTTAATTTTTTATATCAATCCCAAAGAGCTTCCACATACTTTTGTGCACTCTCACTTGTGCTCTGCACTGAGGAGCAATGTGATGAGTGCATAATATATTTGATCCAGATTTATGCCTGGGAAAGGAAACCAGTTTTCGATTGAATGTTTTGCGGTTTTTAGGCTCTCCTTTTTCAATTTTCTAAGTGCGCCACCACCTAAGATTGCCATTCTTCTCTTTTCATAGATAATATGAAAAGCAACATGAAATCAAAAAGATGTACATATGAGATACTTGGACAGAATTACCTTCTGATTATCAATATCCATTTCATTTTCAAAAACAGCTTTTCTCCTCACCCTTCCCTCGTGGAAATCAAGTTGTTCCTTAAAGTTGTTTTGTGTTGGAGGCCGTTGCTCTGATGAATATAAGGCTTCCTCATCAGAACTATCACCTATAGTTTGTGAAGATGTTTTTCTATCAGAAATTTTCCCTCCATCCAAGGATTCCAGACCATCGTCATCCTCAGTATCACTGTCTTCATCTAATTCACCATCTTCATCTTTTATCTCATGCTGATACTGCTCTACCGGCTCTAAAAGTACTTCGCGATCAGCCACTTCACGTGCATCAACTGAACAAGTTGGAGCTTCAGATGATGGCACAGGTTTTTTGCCAAAAAGTGATATAAAACTCTTTTCCAACTTCTCATCAACAGAATATTTCGTGTTCTGCAACGATTTAACCAATTCAACGCCAACATCACGTTGTTTTCCTGTCAGAGAAAGACCACACTGTTCAGAGAACAGAAAAGCAACAAGATGCAAGAAGGTAACTGGAGTTTGATATTAATGTTTCACCTCTTCCCATTATTCCGTTAATCTCTAATTACACAAGCATAGATTTCCATTACTTCATATTTCTTTCTACACTCTCTCTCTCTCCCTCTCTCTATTTAAAATATATGTATGTAAGCATAATATGATACAAAATGAATGATAAACACAAACACACACACTGCCCCTCCCCCACCCCCCAAAACCCTACAGGGAAGAAATATGAATTCTAAGATGCCAGGTCAGTTAAGGCAAATATGCCCATGGTTCAGTTCCTTTTTTCATGTATTTCAATAATATTAATACATGAAAGATTATCCATTTCATAAAACTCTAAGAGACACTACAAGAGGCAAGAAGGAGAAAGAATATAAAGATTTAATCTCTAAACTCGAGGGTAAGAAATTCAATCAGCTAGCTTTGGTAAAGCTTATTTAATACTTCCTCCATCTCAATTCATTGTTCCAGTTCAACACTATCTTTACAAATTTCCAAGTAGTGGTGGGGAATTACTGAAGTTCCACAATTTCATGTCAGACGGCGCCTTCAAAAGAATTAGAAGATTGAACATTGGGTTGAAATATTTCAAAAGAGGAAAATAGGAAAAACTGATTCCGGACGAAGTGCGTATATTACAGAAAACATACAGGAATAAGTTACGATGATCCAAATTCTGTACACATTCCAATGATAATAAAAAGTTACTTAAACGACTGCAAGATATAACCTTTGGGCATCCCTTCTTCATTAGCTCCATCATCTTTAGAGAACTGCACAAAGTGATCATTTATATTTATATAGACAGCATCCTTATCATAAAGGAGATCCCCTAGTCCAGACATAGGCGCATAAAATAGCTTTTCCTTATCACGCAGTCCTTTCTTTTTGGCAGCTGAGGGTAGAGGGCAAGGATCAGCCAGTGCCGTAATTCCAGACAAAGGATAATCACCCACGCCAGCAATATGTGCCTGTTTCAAAGATAGATAAGTCAATCGTGGAACTATATAAAGAGACAGAAACGGAAAAAGACAGGCCCTGCAATTCGTGAACCGGAAATAATAAAAGAATGCATACACAAAGCTCCAAAACAGAGAAGAGATAGGAATATAATAATCAATATCAGAAGGATTGAAATCAATTGTTGAGCTGATTAAAACGGAAATTACAGGAGATACTTTCACAATTTTAAGGTTAGACATTACAAATAGTATCCTATACACGTTAATGAAAATTATGAGCAAATAATAGACATGTGTCTTTGACTCTTAGATGGGCAAAAATAGGACAAAAATCGCTTCGCTACAAGTCTACAACCATCACACTGAACACAAAATTTGTATTAGCTTTTCTAGCTGAGCCAGAGAAAACACTATCGGACGTATGGAAATGAAAAAGAAACCAACTGCATGAAAATACTAGTCCATGCCAGCTGGACAAGGTTATACACCTCCCTCAGCATGAGCAGGCCTATAAGTTTCCAAAGAAAATCCATAATAATCTACTCCCAAAAAAGTAGAAAATAAAAAAGGAAAACATAAACTAGTAAGTAGAACACAGTTAATAGATATTACAAGCACTAAATGATGATCACACATGATTAAGACAGCAACGGAAAATTCATGAATTACAGACCAAAACACTCCATCTGGACATTTAGAATTCAACTAACCAGTTGAAACAAAAGCAACTTAAAGACATCAATCTGAAAGAAACTGATTCAAACTATGTACCTTTGTTCCCTTCTTCAAATTACAGCCGCGCAAATAACCATACAAGGTAACAGTTCTGTCGCATTTACTATTCATGTGCACCTTCTCTGGGGTGTAACATCTTCAAACGATCGACTAAAATGTAAGGATGAGAAACTCTCCAGGATAAAGGAGGGAATTTCATAACAGAAATAAATCTTGCTAGATTATGAACTTCACGTTTGGTGTACCTGTTCACGAGCAAGCCATTGCAAAAATGTAAGATGCCAGATATCACAGTGTGACTATGAAAACCAATACGAAAGAAAATCCACTTACTTTCCATGAATAAGGCCAGATAAATAAAATAATTTGGCACCATCATATATCTCAGTCCAAAATCGGTGTTTGAGTCGCTGCTTTGTTTTCTTAAGTTTCTTTACATCCTTGAATTTGTCGAGATGTGTAAGAACACCCATTACTCTAGGAAATCCATGATTTTGCAATATGTTAAGGAATTCAAAGGTTTCCTGCAGACACAGTTGGATCAAAAATCATTTCAGTGGATTATGTAAAAAATATGAAATGGTCGCACATCGCTGAAAAATGAAAAAAGATAGTAGGCATACAAATTTGCAGCTCATGAAAGCAAACCAATAGATGTACTTTAAAGTTGAACAACACTAGTTTTAGGCAAAGAAAATAAGGAACAATCTAGTGGAATGCATCATTAGCTTCCTCATATGAACTTATCTAATCCATTGTCCTAACATCATTATATTGCAGCTAGTGCGTGATAATCCTGTTGAATGAAGCAGTTAGCTTCTTTCTTAGTTCAAAATCATCCAGATGGGAGACAGAATCACAGATCACCGAAAAGCATTCCTATGCATCTCAACAGCGTTCTCTTAGAATACCACTTTCTTTTATATGCACTCCTAACCAAACAGTTCACAAACCATATTCAAGAGGCTTATTGATTCCCATAACCGACAAAGATCTGTAGCCTCTGGGTATGCCTCAAACTCTAACAAATGACATCTTAAATATCCAAACTCATTGAGTGCTCAGAACGTATTACACAAAAAGAAGAGAAGGGAAACAGGAATAGAAGCTCACCATTTCAAAGCCATAGCTTCCGTCAATGAGGAGCAGAGCTAAATCAGCAAACTTGGCACAATCTATCATCCCATTGATATCATTTGGACACTCTACAAACTGTAGTCTCCTCTGCTTGCCTAAACCATAAATCAACCATTCACTCATCATAAAACATGTCAATCCCAAACAAAACAAACCACAGAAACTCTAAAATTAGCAATCACATGAGTTTTTAACTTTAACCATCATGCTTTCATAAACCTATCTGCATTAGACACAAGAAAAATATGCATGGAATCCTTTTGCAAAAGAAATGGCTCATTCTCACGCTTCATGATGATATTTTATACCCTGCTCTCAAGTAGCAAAATTAGGGGGGTTGTTGTCAAGAATAAATGATAAGCAGACTCAACCTGATATAATAGTAATTGGCCCGCGAACTTCAGGTAAATTGTGCTTTGTGTAATGTTTTATCAGACACTTTATCAGCAATGACTTCCCAACCTACAAGACAACCAAATTTCGATTTCCAGAATCAACACAACAAATAGAGGATATATACATAGCCAAGGAACAGTCTAGCCTCATGAACACAAACCTGAGGAGGTCCCTGGACTACAACAACAAAAGGAGCAGGCTCCCCTGTAGTGCGATCAATCGTGGGGACATGAAGCCTTTTCTGCTCCTTCTCTGTAGCTCGCGATTGCAGCCGCTTGGCTTTCACGGTTGAAGTGAATGCAAATGCCTAGAACAAATCATAAAACTATTTAATCACCAGAGAATCAAGCAAATAGAGGTGCAAATGCACTAATTAACCCAAACATAGTAAACAAGATGCCCCTAAGTTTGCCAAAACACACACTAACATAAGAGTATATAATCATTCTAGCGCAACACACCTATAACCTCAAAACCTCCACCAATATAAGCATAACAGAATTTCACACACACTAGAACAGACTCAACAGAGTATACTATTTGCAACTAATACCTTAGGATTGTTAATCTTCTTCTGCTCCTTGGAAAGACCTTCATTCGAATTCGGATTCGACTTTGATTTCTTCTTGGCCGAAGCTCCGGATTTTCGAATCCTATGAGACTTGTGCCCCTGCTCATTGCTTCCATCGTTTTTCTTCTTACTCTTTTGGTGTGAGATTTCACTCAATTTCGCCATGCTCGCTTCTCTGTGTTGTACTTTAACGTACCACCAGTTCACGGTGGTGATGCTCCGACTCTAGGGACGGAGAAAAGGCGGTGCGGCGAAGCAGAAAAAATGGGGTTTAGCTTAAGGGGAGAGGAGGAGGTTTTGGGGTGGTGGGATGGAAATTACGACGACGTCGTTTGGAAAGGAACCTAAATTACTAGTTTAGTTAAATTATTGAGTTGTGGGCCATGAGAGCCCAATGCAACATGTTAAGCGGCTAGGGCTTATCTCCTATGAGCCCAGAATATAAAGATACGGGTATATTATCAGTTTTGGGCTAGTGCCTAACTTTTAATGGATCGGACTCAATGGATAGCCCAATTAATTGAAGCCTTCCATAAGGAGTTTTTTTATGGGCTTACAGCTGAATTCAAAGAAGAAATCCACGACTTCATAGTTTAGATTGTGACCTGTGTGGCTGTATCTACGGCTAAGTCAACAAAATTATTATTATTATTATTATTATTATTATTATTATTATTATTATTATTATTATATTTTTTTGGTGTGTTCTGACTGCTGTGGAAGGAAGGGGTTGAATTTTCTCAAATTTAAATGAATATAAATTGAATTTAGATAATAACTGGTAGTTTTCTCCAAATTATTTTGATGCGAGTAGGATTTGCAAATTCTATTGTATTCTTTGTCCAATTTTACGCATGAGAGCTCAAATCCATTCCTTACGTAAAACGATTATACTCCCAATATTTGCATTAGTTATTCACTTAGTAATTTTGGTTAAATCTTTATAATATTGCTACATAGGGAACTAGGGATGGCGGGGGATATGGACCCACCATTTAAGGCAAAACATCATGACATGAGACGGTCTCAGGGTATAGTCCATGAGACGAATCCTACATGCATGTAGGATTTTAACCAAAACCCAAACTCATAAAAGAAATCCATGATTTATGTGTTTTGTAAGCCCGTCTCATTAACTTAAGTCACGAGACGGTATCATATATGACCATCTCCCCATTTAATGGTATCCTACTCAAACCCTATAATATTAATAATAATTGCACCCATTCTAAACCCGATTAAAAAATTAAATCTATTACCCGTACCTCTCCCAAACTTATTTGCTGATATTTCCAGACTACATGTTCCTGCACAACCCATATTTATTTTATATAAGCACTTGTAATTTTAAATGAATAAATGACTATTTGAATGGGTATCCTAGCAAAAATTAGTTATGATATAAGAAAATACATAATATATATGTTAAATTCTTAATAATAGTAACAATGAACCATGTTCACATTGGCAGGTCAGTACAAACAATCATCATTCATCAACTAAATCAAAAGCAACACATATATGCAAATGCAACCAATAAATTACTTAATACTCCAGAATCAGCACTGACACATAAATACATTTGATTTGTTATTTTGTTATATATATATATATATATATGACTTTTTTACAGTAGTGAAAATATAAACGGGTTCGGGTGGAGGGCATCACAGTGGTAAAACCAAATTATACCCAAATTAATATAGGTATTAATTTTTCATCTCATACTCACCTCAAACCCGAATAAAGTTATTCATACAGAACCCATTAGGATATGGGGCAATGGATACCTGCCTCTATCCATCCCGCTGTCAATTAGATAGTAATCGAATAATTAAGACTATCAAGCCAGACCATAGAGCTATCAGGATATGTATTAGATGAATCTGTTTTCTTGTCAAACATATTAATTCTTAAAAAAGTATTAGATGAGCATCAATCAATTTCAAACGAGTGGAGCTTGAACGAGTGAAAACTCTTCTCTTGACAAAGTCGGTTTACAACCTTGTAATTAGCAAAAAAATTAAAGCTAAAAAAAAAACTAAATTACTATTAAGATTAAATACAAACTTTAAAAAAAAAAATAAGAAAAGAAAAATGAAGCTAAAGGGATTCCAATATTGCTTTCTCCATATTCTGTGCCATCCCTTGAAGACTAATATCCAAATAATTAACCAAATCCTCATAGCTGAAACCTTCAACCGGATCAGCCAAAAACGACCATTCGATCAAGCAGCCATTCGAATCATCTCCACCGTCGATCGGCAATACTTTTATCGTTGACTTGTACGTCTTTAACCCCATGTTATTGTCCAAAACCTCATAGCTTAACCACTTACCAATCGGATCAACATCTAGCAGTTTTTCATGGCACCACCTCACAACCCCTTCGCCGCCGTCCGGAGGTGGCGGCGCAGTACCGGAGCCGCCCCTCGACTTGGCGACACGTGTCGATGGTTGGGAGCCATTTGTGGAAGGTGAAGAAATCCTCTAGGAGTGGCCACACCTGTTCTGGTGTGGGCTTGTGTAGTTTTGCGGTGGATTTGCCTTGCCATTGGGGCTCATTGTGAGCTTTTTCTGCTGCCATTAATTGATTATTATAACTTATAAGCTGTTTTAGTCAGAGAAATTTTAGATGTGATGAAGAGGATATTAATGCAGTAAACTATGGGTAAGACATTGTATTTATTATGAAGAGAGAGGGCTAATTATGTAATTAACTACTAAATAAGTTGACCTGCTGTTAGTGGTCCTGGCATTATTCTCATTAATATGGACGGACAGAAATAAACATGGTTTCCTAAGTTTATTTGTTTATTAGTATTAGTATTACGAGTGACGAAGTTAGGAATTTTTGTAAGGGCTCAACTAACATTTATATAAAAATAAAATAAAATACATCAATTCTAAAAATAAACTTATTCTTAAGTACCAATTTTGATTAAAAAAATTTGATAAACTCAATGTATTAATTCAATCATATCTTAATATTAAATGATAAATAACATAATACTGAGCTTACATCATATATCATTTATTTCTCTTCTATTCTTCATATTTTGAAATCATTCCATAACAACTTCATAATATATCCATTTTATGTTTTTAATCAAAACCATCTAAAAAGGATTGGGGATTAAGGTCGTATCCTCAGATCTCAACCTATATATATTTTTTTATGTTACAAAACAATCATTCAATAACACATCTAGAATTGAATTCTCTAATGGAAATTTAATAATGAACCATCAATCATTCCCACAGAGAAAAATAGATGCACAAAAAATAATGTCAAAATTCGATTTCAAGTTTATAGTGGATGTACAAAATTTTGAGAAACGGAAAGAAATTAACAAGACTCAAAGTTTTTTCAAATTTCACAAATGGGAAGGGAATAATAAGAATGGCGAATTGAAGATAATTTGCCTTTTTTTCAATTTTTGTAATTTTTTCAAGGTTATAAAATAAAAGTACGAATATACCCTTGCATCATTTTCAAAATTCAGGGGTCCAGTGCCCCTTGGCCCTAATGTGGCCTCGTCACCGAGTATTTATACAACAACACCGTATATTACACGGAATTTGTCCAAAATTAATTTTAGTATCACACATTTTGATAATTCCTTTAACAATTTTGATAATTGATCGGTTTTCTAAACCCCAAAAAATATTATAATTTGTTGTTAATTTTATTAAAAAAATACAATTTATTAAATTTTCAGGATTAGGGTAATAAATAAGATTCAACATTGGGCGATTAAAACGTTTTCAAACTTTTACTTTGACATAGATAAACATGTTCCATAAATAGATACAATTTATGTTCATACAACAAAATATTTCGTATTTAAAGAGATTTTCTTCTAGTCTATAATAATTTATTTTTATTGCTTAATCCTATGATTTATAATCAAAATAGTTATCTTTATAGTTTAATTATTTTTTGAAATTAAATCACTATTCTTTTAAAATATAAATAACATAAATCCATAATTTGTGAAATAAAGAATAAGAACAAGTAAAAATGAAAATATTCTTAGGTTTAATTTTTTGAATTAATAAAACAATAAATTATAAATATATTTAATATTATTAATATATAATATACATATTCGGGAATAGGGATGAGAACAGAGAATTCCGTTTTATTTAATCGAATAGGAAGGGACGGGCATATAAATAATGTCCCTGTTCCATTTCCGATTCTAAAGCAGAGATTCTTCATCCTAGCTCACATCCCCCGAATTAACTAGGGATTGTCCGACCCATTCTATTCGGTTACCAACGGGGATGGTTCTCGCGGGGAATGATGCAAGAGATATAATTCATTGAACTATTAGAAAAATGTACGTAACAATACAAAATAGAGGCCTAACAGACATATACCTCGTGCATTGCACGGCAAAAAAAACTAGTTTGTTGTAATAGTTGTAGGAGATCCAAAATACTAATTAGAAATATTAAAAGGACATTCAAGATTTAGAGTAGTGTTATACAAATAGTTAACTTCAAATTATGAAAAAATTCATTGTGAACTACATTATTTATTTACTTGTTCTAATTTCAAGTGTATTGTCTTTATCACAATAAATAATTTTCAAATCATTTCTCCTCTTAACTCTCGATATGGCCACATAAAGTCACAATGATATCGGAGGCAGTGTTCACTTTGTAGTCATGTCAAACAATAGTATGTCAACTGGTACTCATTTTTCTCAGTAGTTCTTCTTAAAAAATACATTATTGAACTATAATAGACTCTCTCCCAATAAAATCATGGACTTTTCCAAAGAGATTGCGAGAAAATCCTTTATTTTTAGAGTTATATCTTATCTCTTAGAATTGGGATTATTTTTTCTTTATTGTATCGAGAAAATATAAGCAAAAGATAAGTACAATTTCCCAAGTCTTTTTTTCTTGTCAGCTCGTTATTGGCATTAAAATAATATATTTAAGCTTGAAAAAGATAACAAATTTATAAGACATCATAGATAAAATCCTTGATTTTTTGATTACTTGTTATCTTTTAAATTATGAATCATACTATTAATTCAAGTAAGAGAACATCTTCTATAAAAATATAGATTTTTTTATTAATTCCTATGTTTATTTGTTTATTAGTTTTATTCTTTGGAACAACAATCTGTGTTTGAGAATTTGTCAAAAAGACAAAATTTTGGTGTCGCTAATTTATTTGTGATAATTATAGAAGATTCTAAATACCAATTAGAAATACTATAAATAAAATTTAAAATTGAGAAAAGTATTATACAAATCGTTCACTTCAAATTTAGAAAAAAATAAATTGTGAACTACGTTATTTGTTCTATTTCCAAGTATAATGTCATCATATTTTGATATTTAAAGAATCATTTCAGTAAGTGTGTTCATTTTATTAATCAAATTAAGGTATCCAATGAATATATCTTTTGTCTTTTTAATTTCTCTAGATTTAAATATAGGTGAACAAATACTACATATTTAGCATTGCACACAATGTAGTTTGGGGTAAACCACTTCAATTAAATTCGCAAAATATTTGCTAAGTAACAAACAGATTTATTATTAATAAATTCGAACTTCTTTTTTGTGTGTTTTAACTTGTCAAAATGACGTGTATTTTTAATTCTCAGTTACATTGTTATAATCATTTTCACATTAATTTTTCACAAATTGATTGTATATTTCAATGGACGATATTCCATTTTTTCCGTTTAAAAATTCACTTAATTAATTATATTATTTTTATTGATTATAGTATCTAATAAATATGTCTTTCATTTTTTAGAGTAGTTTGCTTATTTGAATTTTATAAATAGATTGTTCATGTTATATTTTTACCTTTTATATTAGTATTTACCATTTAGATTATATATGGAAAAAATATATAAAAAATAGTTAACCATAGATATATGTGAAACCGCCACGTGTAATTAGAAGAATGAAGAATTGCTCCCGTGCATAGCTCAACCCAGTAAAGGACTTGAGTGACATGTTGTATGCTTGTTGACACCCACAACGTGGAGGTTCGAATCCCCGGTAGCAGCATTTTATGGAGGAGAATTTCTTGCAGTAACTCCGTCTATGGCAACTCGTAACCCCGACATTGTTGAGGGATATCATGATTCATTTACCTCTTCCACAAAAGGCGGGGGTAGTGAGGGCCCTAAGGGGGTTCATCCTTTTTTTTTTGAATGAAGAATTGTCACATGTCACGGAATGGTGAGATCTTTGACATGTGTATTTGCTATTTTTTCTTGTAATATATAATGTTGGAAGTTATAAACTATAAAAATAAATTGTGATGATCCTGTAAAATGTTTGCAAAAATCTTACTTACGTCGATAGTTTCTTTTTAACATCATAACTAGGTCGTTTGACGAATAATATAATTTTAAGAACTATCATCACTAATATATTATAAATTTATAATCTTATTTTATTCCAATAATTTAATTTTCAAACAAATTCTATTATTATGAAAACACCGAATACGTATGGGTTTATAAACTATTTTAAACAAATTTAGCAAAGTGTATATATGACTTGGTAGCAAATTAATTCCCAATTTATCAATATTGTATTGAGTATATATATATATATGTGTGTGTGTGTGTGTTTTGGAGTTTTTCATATTATCTCCGATGTGCCCATCACGGTCTGTTTATTATGTCCGATGCCCGCATACTTATTCTTTTTCCTAAGTAATTTTGATTTATTGTTTATTTGTCAAGCACCTTTTTTATATTTATTTAAAAAAGGGCATTTACTCTAGAGAAAATTGAATTAAGTACGATCTCCAACAATGCCAACTTATACATGCTGATGATAACCCACGCATTAGTTTTTTGGATGTGAACTTCTATTCCAAAATTGTATTTCATCTTATATTCTACCGTAGTATGAGTGATTGTCACATGTATAATACTTGCCATATTAAAAACCCACAATTTGTGCTTGATTTATTTTTGAAAATTAACATGTAAAGTGCAATACATGTGTCAAATCATTGGAGTTAGTCTAGGACTCTAGTGGCCACTTGTATTACTCGCATGATGTCGAGACCGGGTTCGAAGAGTATCTACAATGACAGGGCCGAACTTTAAAGAAAAAAAAAAAAAGTATTATACACGTGTTCATCATACATACGGTTAAAATAAGAGATGAAACACGGCTTTTGAATAGAATATTTCGTTCGTGAATCTTTAGCCTTGGATAAATAAGTGGTTTTCGGATGAGATTTTCTATTTCAAAATGTGTTTCATCTCATATTCCATCACACGGATGATTGACGTGTATGAAAGTTACCATATTAAAATCTCATAATTTAGGCTTGATTATTTTCAAATTTAATATGGTAACTTTCATACACACACGTGTTAATCATCCGTGTGGTGGAATAGAAGATAGAATACTATCTTGGAATAGAAGATTCCATTCGGTTATTTTTGCTCTTAGTTGTCAAGAAAAAATAATTGTTTTCTAAATAAGTCCATTAATTAATGAGAGAATTTATAGGATCCAAATTTAAGAAAATCAATCATTTTAAGACCCACAATTTCAACCTTCTCAAATTAAGACCCAAATTTTATTTTTTTGCCAAATTGGGCTCTCTCTCGAAGTTTGTGTTCTCACTTCAAGACCCAAAATTTCAACTTTCTTAAATCAAGACTCAATTTTTATCTTTTTCTCAAATCAGGCCCTCCCCCAAATTTTGGGCTCTCAATTCAAGTTTTAAAAATTAACAAAAAGAGAAATATTAATATATATATATATCACGCCGCCACAAAAATTAAATTTCTTTCTCTTTTTATTTTTTTTGATCATTCATTTTTTCCTAATCGATACTTGTTTTAAACTGTAAAATTCAATCATAATTTGAATATCTTATTTTTTTAGTAACTAAAAATATTTTACTACTTCTTTTCGGTGTTCTAAAAATCGCTAGGCGTTAGTCGGGGCGGTAGATTGGGGCCTAGCGCCTAGGTGGAGCCTGAGGCGGGGTTAGGCGGGACTTGAGCGGGGTTCGACGACACCTAATTAGAAAAATAATGTAGGCGGATAAGGGGGTCTAGAGCTAAAGGCGGGGACTAATCGGAGCTAGGCGGGGTCTTTTAGAACAATGCTTATTTTTCATTCATAATTTGGTATATATTATTTTTTTAGTAACCAATAAATATTTTACGGCGTTTTTCATCTTGTTAGCTACATACATTTATATTTATAGATCTTGGTTTTACAAATTAAACAAAATTGATAATAAATATGGATCGGGTAAAAAAGAATGAGTGAAAAAACAAAAAGAGGAAGAAAAATATCTTTTGTGGTTGACGTGATAGATCATACAAATATTTATTTTTTTGTTAAGTTCTAAAACTGAATTGAGAGCCCAAAATTTGGGGAAGGGCTATGTTTGAGAAAAAAATAAAAATTAGTCTTGATTTGAGAAGGTTGAAATTTTGGGTCTTGAATTAAGAACCCAAAATTTGAGTGAGAGCCCAATTTGAGAAAAAAGTAAAAATTGGATCTTAATTTGAGAAGTTTGAAATTTTGAGTTTTAAAATGAAAGATTTTCTTAAATTTAAATTTACCCTATTATGAAATTCACCCTTAATTAATTAACCCAATAAATTTGCACGGAATATTATGGCAATAGGGAGTCGTGGTCCAGCAGTTTGTTGGCATCTTTTCAAGTAGGGGAGTTTGAATTTGATTCTGGGACAATTTAATTAAGGTGGAGTTATTATGCCTTAGCATTTATTCTCTGCCCCACCACTAATTATCATGCACCGCCCCTCAATTCGAGAAAAGTTTTTTAACCACTTATTGACCAAAAACAATTTTTTTATAACTTCAACTGCGCTTACATTATCTTACGCCAGACAACAACTTGGCATTTCCTCATTCTTCGCCGCTAAGGTAAATCGCGGGATGTGCACGACCGACCATGAACCCACGGATACCCCACCAAATCTTCACCAAACACCGCGATATGCCCCGGAGAAAGCAATTTGATGGAGCAAAGATTTGAACATCGACCTCCACCCCGCATGATTTTGTGGTGGCGTAGGGAGCTAAGCCACTGGTTAAAATAAACCAAAAACAATTTTATGATTATATGTTTCGTAATAATAATATAACACAAAACGGCTTTTTTATTTATAATCTTTTAATTATTTTTGAAAATATTCTTTGTGGTTAATTGT
Source organism: Rehmannia glutinosa (assembly GCA_016081115.2). Taxonomy (NCBI): domain Eukaryota; kingdom Viridiplantae; phylum Streptophyta; class Magnoliopsida; order Lamiales; family Orobanchaceae; genus Rehmannia; species Rehmannia glutinosa. The sequence goes on from JABTTQ020000256.1 coordinate 273,697, forward strand.
TTTGTATTATTATCCATACAAATGTTTGTTTATAATTTTTTATATTTTTTTTTATTGAAATAAATAATACATTAATTTCTAAATTTTAATTTTCTTTTCCTTAATATACATATCGTTAGGGGTGTCAATCGTGCCGTGTGTTCATGGGTCGTGTTCGACACGAACACGAACACAACCCGTTTAATTATACGTGTCAAAATACACGAACATGATCCATTTTATGACACGGGCAACCCGAACACGATACAAAAACCTATATAGTTTTAATTCAACACGAAAAAAATTTTAAAAAAATGAGAAAAAGCTAAAATTACAATAAGAAATACATTCAATTATTAAAAAGTATTAATAAATGCGTTTGATAATTTTCCATCATCATATAACCAACTAAAACATCATAAAATATTAAAATAATATATCACTATAAAATTAAACGGGTTAAATAGGTAAATCGTGTCGACCCACCTGGTCGACCGACCGACCGACCTATTTACTTTCCGTGTTAATCGTGTCCAACCTAATTTTAATTTTGACCCAAACCCGCTAAGGGTTGTCACTGCACTGCTAAATTCGTGTTAGGTTCAGATCGAGATTATCGTATCATGTCACAAATTGACACCTCCTACAGACCGTGCATCGTAGGTGGATTACTAGTATTCCTTAATCACAAGTTAAGTCAATACAAATTAAACATATTAAAATTATCTAGAAATCAATTTACAAAATTTCGTAACAAGTCAAAGAAAAAATTGGATTAAGTCCATTCGTGCCGTCTTTACATTTTCAACATATTCAACATTATATTTTAATTTTATTATTTCATTTTTGTTTACATGTTGCTCTGTATAAGTAGTAGGAAAATCAAAATTAAATACATGTTATTAAAATCAGATGAGAATTGAGTACTACTCAATGGGGTAATATTGAACAAACCCAAATCAACTAAATAAAAATAAATACCAAGAATTGGAAACTTTAGAGCGCCAAGATATCTCAAATTAATATTGCAATAATTTTTTTACATATCACGAATTCAATTCAATCCATTATTGACTTAAATTCTCGATCGTCAACCCAATAATTGATTGGTTGGTCAATAAGTTTTGACTCATTTTGTCTGCAAAATTGCAAAGTTAATGTTAGTAAAAGTCCTGCGAAAACCACGTTTTACAAAAAGGTCCTACAACTATATAAACGAGACAATTTTAATCCTACAAAATGCATATTTTGTAAAATAGTAATATAATTATATCAAAGTTTCAATTTTGGTCCTAATTTCACTAGTAAATGGGAACTACATGCGTCGCTCATGTAATTAAAATTCGGTAAAATTAGTTACAAGACTAGTTTGCAAACCGTGCATTTCTTTGGACCAAAATCGAGAGTCTGCTTTGTAGTTATAGGATTTTTTTTTGCAAAATGTGATTTCTACTGGGTTTTTTTTGCTACCGCCCTATAATTACGGGACCAATTTTGCAATTTTTTCCATTTTATCTCACGCAAGCACAAATCTTACTATGACAACTTCTAGGGCTTGTTTGGTTGGGGTTTATCTTAGGAATATCAACCACTTTTGTTATTAATTAAGATATTGTTTTGTTTGGTTCAAATGGTTGGACCCATGAAAAGACAAGGTCCCGGTTCCTTATCATACTCATTTAGTGATACCATATCCCACTATAGGGGTGGGATGCCTTTTCCATCCCTTTTCTTGTATCATGTATCACAATCCATCAAACAAACATGATAATAAGACAAATCCATATGATAAATTTGGAAAATGAAATGGGAATTAATAATGCGACATTACCATCATTCAACCAAAAATGAGCCCCTAAGGTTTGTGTATAATAAAAACAAACTTATTATTCATAAGCAAAAAACACCACAGATAAAACAAGAAACAAAATATAAAGTTTACAAATACACAGCTGTTGGGGCCATTACAAAAATACAGCAAAACTTTCATATTTATTGAATTTCATTTTAACCCCATCATTTTCCTATTATTTCAAAAGTCCCTCAAAAACCGCAGCCTCCATCTTCTTCACCATAAGCTTTAACCCTACTTCATACTTCCCCACCAAATCCTCCAACCGCCACCCCACCACCGGATCAAGGCTGATACACCACTCCACGGCGGCGCCACCGCCTCCCTCCTCCTCCCGGACAACCTTAACAGTCGAAACATAGGACTCGAATCCAATGTTACAATCCACCATCTCATAAGTAAATGTCATTTGGGCCGGGTCGATGGCCACCAGTCTCTCTTTGGACCACCTCAAATTCGAATTGGGCTCATTATTATTTCCCTTTGGTTTGAGCCCGAAGCCCGAACAGTAGCGAATGCAACCGGGCTGACCGTTGGCGCCCTCAATGCCGTGACACGTGGCGAGGCCCGGGAACCATTTTTGAGCCCGAAAAAGTCCTCGAAAAGAGGCCATATTTGTTCGGGCCTAGCTTGTTCTAGCCTCGTGGAGACCTTGGCCTCCCATTTTTTTTTGTGTGAGGTTTTTTTGGTCCATATTGAAGTGAAGGTGGCAGATTGAGGAGGATTTGTGAGTATATATTTTTTTTTGTGTGTGTATAAATAATTATATATGTAAGGAGTAATTACAAAAACACCCCTAAGGTTGGTGCTAATTACAAAAAAATTAGAGATTTTTCGAAATTATAAAAAAAAAAACTCAATTTTCATTTTGTCTTAATTTTAAGAGTTAACTGTAATATTTTTATAAATGTCTGGGAGGTTTTGAAAAGTTATTTTGCTTATGGATAGAGAAAATGTAAGACGGAATTAAAGATTAAGGATTTTTTTGGCAATTTTCAAAAAAATTGGGTTTTTTTTTTATTTAGACCGTACCTTAGGGTTTTTTTGTGTAATTATTCGCAAATTATATGTAATTAGTGAAACCCTGAAGACCGTGGTTGAACCGATGCCGTATTCATAAATGCAGTTTCAAAGTCCAGTTTAATATCTTTGACCCCATTATGTGAATTTAAGGACGATTTTTCTAATTATCCAACATTTGAGAGATTTGGTATTTATTTATACTAGAATAACACCCGTGTGTTTCACGTATTTGTCCAAAGATAAAATTTTAGTGTCACCAATTTAAAAGATAACAAATTTAAAAGATAGTTTAGATAGATCTTGATTTTTAGATTATTTTTATCTCTTAAATTTGTTATCTTTTAAATTCAAAACTATATATTCGAACTAATAAAATATTTCTTAAAAAATATTTTCGGATAGATTTGATCTTTTCCAAAACAAATTGTGAAAAATCCTTTATTTTTTGGATGATATTTTATCTTTCATAATCTTAATTAAATTTGTTATCTTTTCAATGTTATATTTTAATTTGTATATAAAATTGTCCCATAGATAAATGTTAAGTTGTCATGTGGAATTGGGAGGATGAGAAATTGACAAATGTTTAACATTAATGAGGTGGTGACATGTGTCAACTTGTTTTTTTTAGTATATAGGGTATATTTGAATCTTGTAATAGCAAACAATCGAAACTAAAAGATGTATATAAACTAAATATATTTTTTAGAGATAATATTTTAAATGTATGCCAAACCCAATTTCTATTGGTTGTTAGATTCCTTGATGTGTTTCTCGGATTTGTTGAGAAACACATCAATATCCGACCTCGGATCGATAATTGAATAAATTGATTTATTTTAACTTTAATTATTGTGATAGACTCATTTACATCTATGATGAGCTTATTTAATTTGATTATATTTTGGTTTGAATTATTTATTTAATTGTGATAATTGGTTAGTATGTCAAATGTCAAAACTAGATATAATAAGAGTAATTTGAAATATATGTTGGAGTTAGCATAAATCGGAAATTAAAAGATAAAACTAAATATATTTTTGAAAGATAATATTTTTAGATGATAGTGTAGATAAATTCTTGACATTTAGATTACTTCAAGTCTCTTAAATTTGTTATTATCATTTAAATTTGTAATCTTTTAAATTCAAGAATATATAATCAATTCACCTTTAATTTGTAGATAGGAATGACACATAGATAATTATAAAATAGACATGTGGAATTGAGAGAATAAGGAGTTGATACATGTCAAAATTAATAAAGTGGTGACATGTCTCAGTTTTTTATTTTCTCTTCTAGAATATAGTGTTGATTTGAGATCATGTTTTTAGCCTGTTTTAATTGGGTCAGTTAGAGGATAGACAAAACAGGAAAGCGTGAATATATGCCATATTTCCAAATTCTGATGCGATTCCTGGCAAGTGATAGGTGATTAATTCGCACGATATGACACTTTTAACTCAAAGAATGACAAATTGGCAGGCAAGGAATAATTACAATTGTTAGTCTTATCGATGAGGTGTCGAATTCTCAAAACCATTTATCAAGAATATATTCATAATAGTTAATTTTCTAAAATTCAGGTGAGAATTTTTCTTAAATTGATGACCATTGAAAATTTGGTTCAATATATTAATTTTTTTTTTTTTCTTTGGAAGGTTTCAGTATATTAAGTGTTTTTTTTTCCCCTTTGGAAGGGTTCAATATATTACGGATTTTTTTTTCTTTGGAACTTGGAAGGGTTCATTATATTAAGTTGATGTCTAAGGATTATGACAAACCCACTGTTGGGAAGAGATTTCGTTACATCCATTTATGAAACATTTATAGAATTTGAAGGTTCAAAAATTGATTAAATTTAATTTTCAGACAAAGAAAAATGATTAAATTGATAAGTGGAAATTTAACAGTTATCATATCATAATTATATGTTAAAAATGAGAATTGCTCATGAGACCCAAACTAGGGTTAATTTAATGCTACACTTGAAGTAGTGACGGATCTAGGATTTTTAGAATGGGGGTACGATAAATATTTAAAAACAAATTCAAATAAACACACACATAAAAATTGTTTAATATTTAAAGTCGTATGTGGATTGAATATAGCGCACATGGTTTAATGCTTAATTTTCCAGTATTCACCTGGGTTCGATCCCCACCATACCCACACCTATCAGATTGTAATAAAAAAATTAAAGTCGTATAACAAAATATTGTTTAGATTTTTGCAAAAGTTGATTGTGTATAGTAATAATACATAAAAATTAATACACATGTATAAAAGAACTAAATATAGTAATTAAGAAAATAGGAGACAAGAAAATTTAGTTTTGGTAACATTATTGGTTTTATTAGATTTGTTTGTTTGGATTTTTTTCAAATTATGCCATGTATTTTATTTATAAACGTTATTAAATTAATTTTTAATTTCTTTTAAAAAATTTATTATGGGGATTTGTATTGTATTATTTAAATTTTGTTAATTATTTTTTAAAAATGGGGGTACAAATTTATTATTATTTTTTTCAACTAAATATTATTGTTGGGTTTTTACAAATTGGGGGTACAACTGTACCCTCATCTTGCCATGTGGATCCGCCACTGAGGAGTAACATCTACTAGACCCCAAACCATATAGGGAAAACCAACCTTCCAACATGAGATATTTGAAATGTCCCACATCAAAGAATGAAGAGAATGAAACATATAAATGTCCTGAATAAAAAGGCCTACACTTACTTTTCTTTACCACCCAAATTCAACTAATGTCACCAAATCATACCAGTAAGAATTTCAAACTTCAATTCAAATTATGGCAAAGATAAGGAAATTCCACAACTGACCAAATCTGCTCTAGCATACCAAGAAAAGTCCAGTATTAGCATTGGAATCCTAATTCTGTCAAAAAAAAAAAAAAAACATTGGCATCCTAATAAAATATAAGAAAATAAACATTACAGAAATCCATGAGCAAGGTCCAGTTAAACATCAGGGATCTCCTTTCAGTAGATATGCCAGTCAACATAAACAAAAAAACAGTTAGCAAAAAAATAGCTTATCATGATCTGCCAGAGGAACTAAACCAGACTGGTCACCATGAACTACAACAAATATGTTAGTAGAAAAATACAATATGTTCTTGGTCCAAAAGGGGCACCTGAGTTAATTGACTTCACTTACTAGAGAACGATAATATTCTACTCTACAAGTTCACATTCCAACATGAAAATACCAATGCAAAGGATATTAAACAAACACACACCAAAAATTCTTAAATCATGAATATAAACTCGGGATATAAAAACCCAAATCAGAAATGAGGACTAAAGGAAAATGGGCATTTAATTGACTAGAACCAGCCTCCATTGCAAAATCTGACTGCAACATATTACAATACCATCAGCAATAAAATATAGCCCGTGCACGATGGCTTCAACTAAGTATCGTTTGATAATATACAAAACTTTGCAGGAGTGGGAAAAAACAAAAAAGCCCACCGAAGACCTAAATTTGCCTAAGCATTTAGATGCAATTGCAGTCTACTGCACAGGCGCGTGTGGCATATAATTCTATATGTTGATGGTAAGAGTAATCATACATCAAAGCCAATCAACTGGCATTTGCTTGGCATTTGCTCATAACTGAACAAAGAGCAGTCAATCCTTTGAAAACTCTCGAGAAAGTCCCAACAAAATCCAGATGCATCAAGATATAGTTCTCCCATAGCACATAGATGCAATATAAAGAAATCGAGCCCATTTCTCCTGCAAGTAAAAGCAAGCATATCTGAGAACCATGCAGGAGAAAATAAGTCCCCAAGCACAACAAAAGAATATATAAAATTCAACCTTAACATGTCCACTTGGAAAATCAGTAGTCCGAAGTGTCTCCTGTGCCTCGTCTCGAGATTTTTTTCTGGGAATACTAAGAACAACGGCAGTTTGATCCGGTGTTGCTGCAGTTGATGTGATACGATATCCAGCATTCCACCTCTTATGAATACCTTCACTGGGATAAAGAAAGTCTAACTCCACAACCTGAAGCCAAATACAAGGAAATAAAATCGTGGGGGTTACTAAGAAGGGGCAGAAACACAAATAGTAACTATTATCAAAACATACTTGACGGGTAAACCCAGCTCCACGAGACATAATAATTGCCCATCTAGTCCCTGCAGTAGCCATGGCAGTAATATGGTAACCCTCCTTCCATTTCTTGTTTATCCACTTGATTGGAAAAGATTCACTAACTTTATAAGATTGCTGATAATACGGGGACCTGTATCATTTAAGGTAAAACCATTAGCTGAATCATTCATAGGATCAGAAAAAAAAAAAATGACATTGAACTGTGAAACTAACCCTTAGACATAACTACTAATGCACTCCCATTGTTAGCCCCTGCTATTGCAGTGATGTAAAATTTCTTCTCCCATTGTTCCGTTATCCACTCCTGCAGTTCATACAATTGAAAATAATTAATTAAATTGTCAGCAGGACACCTTAAACAAAACATACATTAGCAGGAACAGTTCCTGAAAAGTCGCAGCCATAAATGAGCAAATTAGCTGCTACGCTACAAATCCAGAGGTGCAGAAAAGTATGAGACCTTCTGAAGGAAACAAGGTGACAGTGTATAAACTTGAGTACTGAAGTTGGTCCCTGCATCCATAACTAAGGCCCACAGGTTTGAAAAAGATGCCACACTGGTGATGAATAATCCATCATCATCTCCTTTTGCAATATGCTGCGCAAGTCCTCATCCGTAACATTGTAGTGATACCTACAAGAACAAATGTGGGTGAACTCTATTATTCCTCCGAAAATTCCAGAAGAAACCCTTCGAGTTAAACCATGATACCTTTGCTTCATTTGCGGTCGAGCATTATACACACTAATCCACTGTGATGCAGGCACTCCCATGCGAACCTTTTTCTTTGATTGCTCATCACCATTATCGTCCATCATACACCGCCTCTCTTATGCCCCACTTGACACATGAGCTTCAAAATGCAAAAATTGTGTTAAAAAAAAAAAAAAAAAAAAAACCAAAACTTCCACAGCGTTTTAAGGCCAACAACAAAAAAACCTACAAACACACATAAGAGTTTGGAGAATACCTTCTGAGCACCTTCAGTAATGACTGGCCGGATATCTGGATTCGGTCCAACTATTCCATCAAAGAGGGATATATATTTTGCATAACTAGGTTCCTCATCAAACTTTAAATTAACAACATACTCGAGAAACTGTCTAAAGGGTGCAGGACAGAAGCAACAAAGTGTTTCTGGAGAAGTTGCCATCTTCGTTTTGCACACAAGGAAGCCTTTATTCTCAGCCTAAATAAACCATCATATCACCATCAGAATGAAGTTTTCAAAAATAAAACACACATTTGAGACCCATTGCCAACCTGGTACCCTTGCCAAGGAAGCCGGCCTCAAGAAGAAAAATTAGAGCATAAGCCAGGGACTCCAAATCATCCCTACGGCTACAAGTTCGTCCAAGATGAGCATGTACGCTGACATAGCGCACAGTTCCTCTGCAACACAACATTTTCGTGGTGTAACCGCGTAAAAAATGTGAGTTGAAACAGAATAAAATGTCAACGGATACAGGGAGAAGAACACGAGTAGTCATAATTCCACCTGAACACATCTGGACGTTGATCATAATCAACATGAAGGCCCGTAGAGTTATCACGCCACCTGGTGGCTGCATAAAAGCATGGGAAACAAGGATAAGGTACACATCGTTATATTTTTAGAGTGAGTGTATTTTTACAAAAAGTGGTTAAAGCACGCAAGATGCATGTGATACCCAATCCAAGGTCAACCAGAAAAAGTTTCTTCGCATCAGGTGTTCCAGGTGGACCAAGCAAAAAATTCTCCGGTTTTACATCCCCGTGCACATATCTGCAGAACTTGCACGCAATCAAATAATCGTAAAACAAATCATGAATTAAAGGTACATGTAGACTACATTTTATGCATAGGATACGTCTGTGAAGCAGCAAATAAACCCACTTCCATACGTTTTGAAATACAAAACTAACACAGAAACTATAATTTAATCAAACAAAATTAGACACCAAACTCCTAGTGCACACAAGTATATTAAAAGCAAGACAAAAACCAAGTGCCATTAAGTTTGAGGTAACTTTTAAAAAAGGGCAAGAAGTCCAACATGAACCTCCTGCCTAGGTTTATTACAATTCATGATAATTACAATTTCCTTAAAGGCAAAAGCAAAGAGTACAAAAATTCATCACTTGGGAAATAAATTCAGTCTTCTCTGCAAGCGTCTGATACCTCAGTATTTACCAGATGTGTCTGGTTACTGTAATAGCAAATCACACTCGATATTCACAATGTTACAGTGCAAGACCTAGAACTGTAATAGTAGTAGTAATAATCATAAGAACAATACTAACAATATGTGTGAATGCATATCATGATATTTATGAATGTCAGTGTATACCTTGATATGTGTGTGTGTGGTATGTGAATATGTTTCTTGATGTCTCAAGTTAAGTTTTTGCATCTTAGCATTGCTACTAAAATCAAATATCATCTGCACCTCAGGCTCACCGCCCAAATTATGTCATGACTAGGCAAAGGTTATTTGAAAAATTACCCTCTAGAGTGCAACTTCTCTAAAATGGAGATCGCTTCAATCGCAATACATGCCACCATTTCTATGGACATCCTGCAAAAAGGATGCTTAGGCATTAGATGCAAGAACATGTACAGGGAAACGGGAGTAATAAAATTCTAAGTTTTTAGTTTTATCTCTAGAAAAAATGAGACTTACGTGTGGGAATTTTTGTTCCAGACATCCCACAAACTAAGGCCAAGCATATCCATAACCTGAAAGATTATAAAGTTAATCACACCCAAAAGAGGGGAAAAACAAACATATGAAAAAGATCTGGAAGAAATGTAGTACTACAGAGATCATGTACCATAATATAGTAGTCACTTTGTCGCCCTTTGAAGTGTACACGTGGTATGCCATGACTGCCACCAAGTGTGCTAGAAAAAAAAATTACAAATTTTTAAGTTCATCCTTGACAACTTTTGATAGAAAAAGCATCTATAAAATTAACAAAATAATTAAAAAGAAAAAACACTCACTTGTAGACTTGCCATTCATGAGGTGGTCTATAGTTACAGCCCTTGCTGCTCTGATGCTCAAACTTCAACGCAACCTACAAGAAATAAAGAATGCTATTGGAACACAAAATTTCCTGGCACATAACAGAATCAGTGCATGAAGGGTATACCTCTACAGCTCCTGGACCTTTTCTTTTGTTTGGATTTGGAGGGTTGATTTGACGACCTACATACACTTGTCCAAACCCTCCTTTCCCCAGTTTCCTCTCAATTTTATATGCAGGTGAACCACCAATCTGGACCTGTTGCAGATAAATCAAATGCTAATTGATGCATGCTCAAGCTTAACAGAACAAGATGAGCTACAACCACATCTGACTTAGTAGATCAAATTTAAACACAAACAAAAGCAATAGCTACACACACCAGATCCTTGAAAAAGACCATCTCGCCTAGAACAAAGAAATGAAGCACACATACAAGCAAGACGTGACTTCCTTACATAACACCAAAACTCTCATGTTATATTCCCTTCCGGGAAAGTCAATTAAGAACCTCTCTTTTCTCATCAGAGAGACGAAAAACTTGAACTTCCACTCAAAACCACAAGGTAAAGCATACTAGAATTAATTCATCACGCTAGAAATTCACAATAAATGACAACAAACACTTAACTACCTATGCAAACATATGGCAGTGAAGCAAAGCTTCTCTTCAATCCTCAAACAACAGCTATTAAAAAGATCCCTCGATAGGTAATGTTATAAAATTTAGCACATAGACCAATGGCATACTATTAATAACCCACAACCATTAACATGCAGAATACAATTAAACAGACAAAACAATTATGTATTTTTTTTTTTTTTCCGGGAAGAACGGTCATTGATAAGTTTACAACACAAGGAAAAGCCAATCTAAATTAATTTTAAGCAACCCTTACATCTGAAAAATAATCAAAATTTAAATCTTGGGTCCTAAATCTGCCAAATGGTCCATCTCTAAAATGCAACAACCTACAACACATTTTTACCCCAACCGTTTCCTCCAAAAAAGGGAAAAAGGGAAAACCAAAATAAGCCAACAACATACATGGAACGGGAGTAGACAATGAAACAGCAGAAAATTTACAAGAAAAATATATAATATAATATAACTAACCCTTTCAGGAATAGGAGCGGTACTCCCCTCATCCTCAGCTCCCAACCCCTTATCGTTTCTGCCGCTGCGCTCACCACTATCGGACTCATCCATCTTCTATATTAACTTTTCTTTCACACTAGCCCTACTCTACTATAGTAACTATACCCCCAGCCTTCAACAAAGTTGTTTCCCTGAAAGCAGAATAAGCATTTCTTCTCCAATCTCACCGGCAGCGTCATGCACCACCACCACCACTTTTTTATCCATCAACTTCGTCGTCGGTTCCCCGAGTTGTACATCATTAACTCTAAGATCGCAGCGGCAAGATTTAGATTCCAGTTGAACACGACGAAACAAAGGGCCAATCGACAATCGGCGAAAAAGTAATCGAATATATGGTTTAAAGTATATAGATACAGAATAAATTTGGGAAAATTAGGGTTGAGATATTGGGGGAAATGAAAATCCAGTGGCTCCAAAAGGTTCAAAACTGGTGAGGTGGGAGAGAAACAGATTGCCAATGCCAGGTAACAGAGCTTGGTTTTTGTATCATTTAAAATATATAATAATATAATATAAATATAAATAGAGTGTTATAAAAAATTCTAATTGATTTTTTATGGGGATTATTTTAGGCACACGTGACGTGATGATATTTCATATTTGTTTTGTATGGTGAATGATAAATGAAATTATAAACGCATTTCTTGGTAACTTATGAGTTATGATCCAAATTAATCTGTTCATTAGATGCAAACCAGGGTGCTTTATTTGAACAATATTTTTCTACTTTATTGGGTATGATGCGTGATGTGACAAATAACAAAATATTGAATGAATTGTGCCCAAAACTTTAAATGCTATCCTTTATTTTTTTAGATTGTTTAGGTGTGAATAAGGATAATTTCACACACACACAGACACACATACACACACACACATATATATATATATATATATATATATATTTAAGTGGCCAAATGGAATCGGAACAGCAGTGTAGGCCATTTTGGTTACGATTCATTTGTCTCAAAATCAGTGAAACCACCGATTTCAAGGCAAAACCGTGATTTGATTTTCTTTTTCTTTTTTGTAAAAATATGCTAAAAAAATTAAATATTTATTAATATATTTTGTATTCGCAACCGCATTTAGACACATCTTAAATCGATGTTGAACTTGTAAGCAAGCTACTTGACTTTGATTTCTCTATATCCTAAGAGATATGTAGACAACTTAATATTATTATTAATATTAAGTCCAAATCCTTTTTTTCTTTTCCTTTTTTATAATCGAAATTGATAAATTATTTAAAAAAAAATTCAAAAAAATATGTAAAGAAAATGGTTCTGGTTTAGTGGAAATTGGGTTCCGATTTGGAGTTTAATCTGGAGGCAATGGTTCCGATTCTAGTTCCTCATTTTGGAGGAACCAAAACCGACGATTTTGAAACCGAAACTCGCCATTTTGGAACCGTGTCCACCCCTATATATATTACCTAAAAGTTGTATATATTCTCTCCTTTCTTATTGAAGCAAGTTTTATATGTTCTCTTCTTCACATATTAATTTGTATTCACTAAGTGGAACTCATCATTACTGTTTTAAAATATTTATTTTTATTTGTAATTATTATAAAAATGCCATATACTTGATATTATGTATAAGAACTTAGCCCATTTTTGCTGTTATCAATTTCCAGTAAAACAATGTAAATCTTGCGCATTGCGCGTGACAAACAGAAGAGGCAAAGGCTTTTGGATTGAGAGATTTCAATTCCAATTAGAAAATGAATGCATTTCTAATACCTTCATTTAAAATCTATCTCTTGTTTGGATGGCGTAGATTTATTTAGTAATTTCAAATCCATCATAACATTATGATATAATAAAATTAAACGCTCTAACCATTATTTTAGTTGGCATTTAATAAATAAAAAAATATAATCTTATTATCTTATAAATAATCATAATTTTATACACTAATAAAAATATGAAATATATAAATTTTATTATGTGTGAATAATGTGTGTTTGAGGGAGTGTGTGTGTGTGTGTGTGAGAGAGAGAGAGAGAAGAGAGAGAGAGAGAGAGAGAGAGAGAGAGAGAGAGAGAGAGAGAGAGAGAGAGAGAGAGAGAGAGAGAGAGAGAGAGAGAGAGTACAGTATGTGTGTGTGTGTTTGGGCACCGTGTGTGTGAATGAGTGTCCGAATATGTAAGTGTGTATAAAGAGGGGAAAATGGATTTCAAATGACTAGTTCTGTAATATATTTAAAATCGTTTAAAAATGAACTAAAACTTAAAGATTTAATTTGAAATCCATGATTTAGATTTATAAGTCAAACAAGGGTGTGGATTATGAGAATTTCAAATCCTCATCTCAATCCCCGTCCAAATGCAACCTTTATAATTTCATACATTCGACATGGAAACAAGAGTATGGAGTAGCCAAAAGCCTGCATATACTGATTTCATGCAATGCAACTTCTAATCATCATTTATATATGTACCACAAAATCTACTAATAATTACAAAATTACCCATTGGTCAAGTGTAATTGCAAAAATAAACCCCGTTTTATCTTTTAAAATGACAAGTATACCCCCTCAATAGGATTAATTTGTAAAATAGAAACATATGTCAACTGGGGTATTTTAGTAATTAGACTAAACCTCAAGGGTAGTATTTGTAATTATCCCCAAAATTTACAGTAAACACCGAGCACATGATGTTACAAGGTACAATATCCCATTATGGATCAGCTCCAACTATAACATACATTTCCATCTACCAGCAAACGATGATCAACGGCTAAGAAAGGACGTAACACAAAACAGATTGAAACCAGAAAAACACATTAAAGCATCATTTGAAACTCTTTACTCCAACTTTGCTAGTACATTTGACGGCAACATAATCTCCTCAAACGGACTTTCTCCTATCACAGTGAAAAATTACAGCAGACGGCACAGCAAAATTTAATTTAATTATTATGATATAAAAAGGGAAAGTTTTTTACCTCTGCATTATCATGGTCATATCTAATCAAGAAAAACACCGCAACCCTTATATCATGCCATCTCTTTTGAATCTCTATGACATGAGCGTCGTAATATCTTGCTTGATCTTGTCTCTCCTGATTCAAAGAAATTTACATTGAGCGCACTGTCCAAACTAAAATATGAATTCCTAATATTTAGGGTTAATTACAAAAAATACCCTTGAGGTTTGACCTAATTACAAAAAAACCCAGCTAACTTTCAAAATTACAAAAGATACCCCGATTTTTTATTTTGTCTAACATTTAAACCCTAAAAACATTTCAAAATCCCCATTCATATTTATAAAAATATTGCAGTTTACTCCTTAATTTTAACATCGAATCAAACCCAGGTAATTAGGGTTTTTTTGTGAATTAGGTGAAACCTCAGGGGTAATGCTTTTGTAATTATCCCTAATATTTATATTAAATTCAGATAATTAAAGAGAAAAAAACCTGAGGTTTTGGGGTATGTACAAAAAAAAAAACAGAGAAATTTCAAAATTACAAAAACCCTTTTTAGGTTTGATCCCGTGTTAAATGTAAGATGGTGGTTGTGATATAATGAACAATGTGTTTGAAATGTTTTTCGCTTATGAAAGGGACAAAATGTAAGACAAAATGAAACCTCAAGAGGGTTTTTGTAATTTTGAAACTCCACTGTTTTTTTTTAATTATCCCTAACAACTAACAAGTTTGTGGTAGAGATTTTAATTGTTCACTATTAACTGGATGTAAGTATATAACGTGTCAGCATACGAGCACAAGTTTCTTAAATCAAGTTTAGTCCTATTGCATTCTCTGTCTTTTATTCTGATAAATCTACCGGTGATCTCTGTCATCCTGATGAGTAAATTAATTTTTTTAAAAAAAAAAAGAAAAAAATACACCAAAAAATGGCCAATATAAATGAGAATGATACCTGGAAGCACACT